>BQMB01000377.1:0-223555 GCA_027943415.1 Closterium sp. NIES-67 | reverse complement strand
CTTACTTCACTTCGCTTGGCTTCGCTGCCTTCATTTTGCCCCTTCGCTTTGCTTGGCTTCGCTTGGCTTGGCTTGGCTTTGCTTGCCATCGCTTGGGTTCGCTTGGCTTTGCTTGGCTTTGGTTGGCTTTGCTTGGCTTGGCTTGGCTTGGCTTGGCTAGGCTTCGCTTGGCTTCACTTCGCTTCGCTTCACTTGGCTTTGCTTTGCTTGGCTTCGCTTGGCTTGGCTTGGCTTCACTTGGCTTCGCTTCGCTTGGCTTCGCTTCGCTTTGCTTCACTTGGCTTCGCTTGGCTTTGCTTGGCTTCGCTTGGCTTCCCTTGGATTCGCTTGGCTTCAATTCGCTTCGCTTGGCTTCGCTTGGCATGGCTTGGCTTGGCTTTGCTCGGCTTCGCTTCGCTTCGCTTGGGTTCACTTGGCTTCGCTTCGCTTCACTTGGTTTGGCTTTGCTTCGCTTGACTTTGCTTCGCTTCGCTTAGTTTCACTTGGTTTCGCTTCGCTTGGCTTCGCTTGGCGTTGCTTGGCTTCGCTTGGCTTCGCTTAGCTTTGCTTGGCTTGGATTTACTCCGCTTGGCTTCGCTTCGCGTGGCTTCGCTTGGCTTCTGTTCGCTTTGCTTGGCTTTGCTTGGCTTTGCATGGCTTCGCTTTGCTTCGCTTGGCTTCGCTTGGCTTCGCTTGGATTTGCTTGGCTTGGCATGGCTTCACTTTGCACCGCTTCGCTTCGCTTCTCTTGGCTTCGCTTGGATTCACTTGGCTTCGCTTCGCTTGGCTTGGCTTCGCTTGGCTTCTCTTGGGTTCGCTTGGCTTCGGTTGGCCTCGCTTGGCTTTGCTTCGCTTTGCATGGCTTCACTTGGCTTTCTTGGCTTCCCTTGGCGTCGCTTGGCTTCGCTTGGCTTGGCCTCGCTTGACTTTGCTTGGCTTTGCTTGGCTTTGCTTGGCTTCGCTTGGCTTTGCTTGGCATTGCTTGGCTTCGCTTGGCTTTGCTTGGCTTGGCTTGGCTTGGCTTGGATTGGCTTTGCTTGGCTTCGCTTGGCTTCACTTCGCTTCGCTTGGTTTTGCTACGCTTTGCATGATTCGCTTCGCTTCGCTTGGCTTCACTTCGATTCGCTTGGCTTCGCTTTGATTCGTTTGGCTTCGCTTCGCTTTGCTTGGCTTCGCTTGGCTTTGCTTAGCTTTGCTTGGCTTTGCTTAGCTTCGCTTGGCTTGGCTTGGCTTGGCTTGGCTTGGCTTTGCTTCGCTTTGCTTGGCTTCGCTTCGCTTTGCTTGGCTTTGCTAGGCTTTGCTTGGCTTCGCTTGGCTTCGCTTTGCTTCGCTTTGTTTCGCTTCGCTTTGCTTAGCTTCGCTTGGCTTTGCTTGGCTTTGCTTAGCTTCGCTTGGCTTCGCTTCGCTTGGCTTCACTTGGCTTTGCTTGGCTTCGCTTGGCTTCGCTTGCCTTCCCTTGGCTTCGCTTGGCTTCGATTGGCTTTGCTTGCATTCGCTTGGCTTCCCCTGGCTTGGCTTCGCCTGGCTTTGCTTGGCTTTGCTTGGCCTCACTTGGCTTCGCTTCCCTTCGCTTGGCTTTGCTTGGCTTCGCTTCGCTTGGCTTGGCTTTGCTTTGCTTCGCTTCGCTTCGCTTCGCTTCGCATTGCTTGGCTTTGCTTGGCTTCGCTTCGCTTGGCTTGGCTTTGCTTTGCTTCGCTTGGCTTTGCTTCGCTTCGCATTGCTTGGCTTCGCTTGGCTTTGCTTTGCTTTGCTTGGCTTGGCTTGGCTTGGATTGGCTTTGCTTTGCTTCGCTTGGCTTCAATTCGCTTGGCTTGGCTTCGTTTGGCTTGGCTTCGCTTCACTCCCGCTTGGCTTTGCTTTGCTTGGCTAAACTTGGCTTCACTTGGCTTGGCTTGGCTTGGCTTCGCTTGGCTTTGCTTTGCTTCGCTTGGCTTTGAATTTCTTCGCTTGGCTTTGCTTGGCTTCACTTCGCTTTGCTTCGCTTGGCTTCGCTTGGCTTCGCTTGGCTTCGCTTGGCATTGCTTGGCTTCGCTTGGATTTGCTTGGCTTTTCTTGGCTTCGCTTGGCTTGGCTTTGCTTCACTTGGCTTCGCTTCGCTTGGCTTCGCTTGGTTTCACTTGGCTTTGCTTGGCTTTGCTTGGCTTCGCTTGGCTTGGCTTTGCTTCGCTTGGCTTGGCTTCGCTTGGCTTCGCTTGGCTTCACTTGGCTTTGCTTGTCTTCACTTGGCTTCGCTTTGCTTGGCTTCGCTTGGCTTTGCTTGGCTTCGCTTGGCTTCGCTTGGCTTCGCTTGGTTTTGCTTGGCTTTGCTTCACTTGAGTTCACTTCGCTTGGCTTTGCTTCGCTATGCTTGGCTTCGCTTTGCTTGGCTTTGCTTGGCATCACTTGGCCTCACTTGGCTTTGCTTGGCTTCGCTTGGCTTTGTTTGGCTTGGCTTTGCTTGGCTTCGCTTGGCTTCGCTTGGCTTGGCTTCGCTTGGCTTTGCTTGGCTTCGCTTGGCTCTCCTTGGCTTTGCTTGGCTTTGCTTGGCTTCGGTTGGCTTCGCTTCGCTTTGCTTGGCTTTGCTTGGCTTCGCTTTGCTTCGTTTCGCTCCGCTTGGCTTCGCTTCGCATCGCTTGGCTTGGCTTCAATTGGCTTGGCTTTGCTTTGCTTTGCTTGGCTTCGCTTGGCTTCCCTTGGCTTCCCTTGGCTTTGCTTGGCTTCGCTTGGCTTCGCCTCGCTTGGCTTCGCCCGGATTTTCTTGGCTTTGCTTGGCTTCACTTGGCTTCGCTTCCCTTCGCTTGGCTTTGCTTGGCTTCGCTTCGCTTTGCTTGGCTGTGCTTTGCTTCGCTTGGCTTCGCTTCGCTTCGCATTGCTTGGCTTCGCTTGGCTTCGCTTGGCTTTGCTTTGTTTCACTTGGCTTCACTTCGCTTCGCTTGGCTTCGCTTCGCTTTGCTTGGCTTCCCTTTGCATGGCTTTGCTTGGCTTCGCTTCGCTTGGCTTCACTTGGCTTCTCTTGGCTTCGCATCGCTTGGCTTTGCTTGGCTTCACTTCGCTTGGCTTCGGTTTGCTTCGCTTGGCTTTGCTTGGCTTTGCTTTGCTTTGCTTGGCTTCGCTTGGCTTCACTTGGATTCGCTTGGCTTCACTTCGCTTTGCTTTGCTTGGCTTGGCTTGGCTTGGCTTGGCTTCGCTTGGCTTCACTCAGCTTTGCTTGTCTTCGCTTCGCCTGCTTCGCTTCGCTTGGCTTCGCTTGGCTTCGCTTGGCTTCGCTTGGCATTGCTTGGCTTTACTTGGCTTCGCTTGGCTTCGCTTGGCTTGGCTTCGCTTGGCTTCGCTTGGCTTCGCTTGGCATTGCTTGGCTTCATTTGGCTTTGTTGGTTTCGCTTCGCTTGGCTTAGCTTCGCTTTGCTTGGCTTTGCTTGGCATCTCTTGGCTCGCTTGGCTTGACTTGGCTTCGCTTCGCTTTGCTTGGCTTGGCTTCACTTGGCATCACTTGGCTTTATTGGTTTCGCTTCGCTTGGCTTCGCTTCGCTTGGCTTTGCTTCGCTTGGCTTGGCTTTGCTTGGCATCGCTTGGCTTTGCTTGGCTTTGCTTGGCTTTGCTTGGCTTCGCTTGGCCTTGCTTCGCCTTGCTTGGCTTCGCTTTGCTTCGCTTGGCATGGCTTGGTTTCGCTTGGCTTGGCTTTGCTTCGCTTGGCTTGGCTTCACTTCGCTTCCCTTGGCTTCGCTTCACTTGGCTTTGCTTTCCTTCATTTGGCTTCGCTTGGCTTTGCTTGGCTTTGCTTGGCTTGCCTTGGCTTGGCTTGGCTTAGCTTGGCTTCGCTTGGCTTCGCTCGGCATCGCTTTGCTTCGCCTGGCTTTGCTTGGCTTCTCTTCTCCTGGCTTCACTTGGCTTCGTTTGGCTTCGCTTGGCTTCGCTTCGCTTCGCTTCGCTTGGCTTGGCTTGGCTTTGCTTGGCTTGGCTTTGCTTGGCTTTGCTTGGCTTCGCTTGGCTTGGCTTCACTTGGCTTCGCTTGGCTTTGTTGGTTTCGCTTCGCTTTGCTTCGCTTCGCTGTCAGAATTCCGTCAGACAGCTTTAAATGTTAATACTGATTGGATGTGTGCTTTAAACGAAGATTTGTAAATGGGATCTGAAGCGCGTGGCTGTCGCCTATGAGCAGCAAGTTGAATCATAAAATTCCATGAAGATTTGACGACACTATGGCGGTTTGACTGGCAGGAGGTAAAGCCGCCACTGTAGTCTTAGGAGTACAAATAACTTAGGAAGAAGAATTCGAGGTAGGGATGGTTCCCAGCCTCTACATACCCCAAGAGCCGAGGTCCAGGTTGGTGGTACACCACCACAGAATCCCCAACCACGAAGAGTCTCGAAACCAACCCTCCAAGGGGCTACACCAAGTGAAATGTAACACTAGACGAAGTAGCGTTACTATTTCCACTATTTAATATTTATCCGCGTCCCTTGGGCTTGAAATCTTGAGCTCTTAGTCTTGGTTCTGCAAGATAAATTCTTCTTGAGTTGATGGTAGCTTGCTGCACACACCTGCGATGCGATGGACACTTCACACTCAAAAAAATAGAAATAAAACATGCGACACGCAAACGACGACTTGACATGCGAGTTGTAAAAACTCGCTAATGTTTTAGACCGACACAAACCACATTGTGATACACCATTCAAACACACACACAAGCACTAGATAGCAATGACATTGACTCACAATTCATTCCATGCCATGCATGCACACACACAAACAAGGACGACAAGCCGAGTGCAAGCCATAGGGTTGCACCAACAAGCTCCCCCTCGGATTGTTGGCCTTAGAATCTGCTCCCCTTAGTTTAGAGCCATCCCAGCAAGCTTGCAACACTTCCAATGCTGCTGCTCAACCAGCCTCTTGGTCATCATATCAGCAGGCTGTGCCGTCGTCTTCACGTAGTGCAACTCCACTTCACCCGAGGTTACCATGCTCCTCACCCAATGCCACTTCACCTTCATGTGCTTGGTAAGGCCATGAAGAACGGTGTTCACAAGAAACAACGTCGACGACAAACTAGCTGTTGAAATGTCGCGAAACTTGGATATGTTGTAGCTCTTAATCTCAGCTACCGTTCCCAATTCGAATTACGTTGATTGATGAAGTATTCGCGACGCTATGGCTTCCGACGCACTAGGGGGTAAGCTGTAGGAGGAGAACTTAACTCAATCTCAAAAGTTCAATCAAAGTTCAAGAATCTCACAAGGAATTAGAGGAGCAAGAGAAAGGTTGGGATAGAAGAGAGGATGAAAGGGAAGGTCCCAAGAGAGTCCCCAACCAAGGAAACCCCATAAGCAGAAAGATTCCCTCCCTATAGGAACCCCAAGTTTGACATTTGTCTGTTCCCAACCAATCCATCCAAGTTGGCCACCCTTGCCAACCTAGCTTGGTTGTTCCCAACCAATTTGCAGCTGTTACAGTAGAGTGACAAATTTCTCCGACCCCCAAAGGTCCCAACTCCTTCACAAGGTCAGAGGAGGGTGAGAATATGAGGATGTCATCCACATAAACCACCATGAAGCTCCTCTGCTCCCCCTCGCCAAGCATGAACAAGGATTGATCGGCCGTTGAGGGAGTGAAGCCGATCGCCTCCAAGACTTCCCGCAGCTTGATGTACCATTGCGTAGGGGCTTGCTTGAGGCCATAGAGTGCTTTCTTCAGCTTCCACACTCTGCCACTCCCATCATTGTACCCCTCTGGCTGCTCCATGTAGGTCTCTTCCTCCAAAACGCCGTTGAGGAAGGCCGTTACTATATCCATTTGCTTCACCACCCATCCTTTGATGGCCGCTGCGGCGAAGAGGGTTCGAAGGGTTGTACCCTTCACCACAGGGGCATACACTTCATCGTAGTCCTTCTTCTCTTGCTGCTGATACCCCTTGGCTACAAGTCTGCTCTTGTAGCGCTCGATGTTGCCGTCGGCGTCGGTCTTGCGCTTGAAGAGCCACTTGGAAGAGATCGCCTTCCACCCCGGAGGTAGGTTCACCAAGTCAAATGTGTTGTTCTCTATGATGCTCCCCATTTCTTCATCTGAGGCCTTCTTCCACTCCTTCCCATTGGGGCCCTCCCAAGCCTCCTTGGGATTTGTAGGCTCCCCCGGCATCTCCACCGGAGAGAAGAAGGCAAAGGCCCACTCCTCGCTTTCATCTTCCACATCATCGCCTAGCATGAGAGCCGAACCGGTCAAGGTTGAGTTGGCTGGTCCTCCAAGCCGGTCATAGCTCAACCTATTAGGGGGCTGAGTCCTCCTTCTCCCCCTTCTTTTCTCCTCTGCTGTAGAGACTTGAATGCTCTCACGGCGTTGCGGTAAATCTTGTCGGTTCCCACGAGCACTTGTAGCACGAGGCGGAAGTGGCGGTGCACGCTCATCATCTTGCTGCACCTCCTCCTCCTCCTCATCCCCATTCATTTGGGGAGATTGCCTCGTGATTGTGCTGCTGCTACTCAGCTCCGAAGGCAACTCCACATGCTCTAAGCCGGTACTCTTCACATCTCCAAGCCGCACACGAATCTTCGCTTGGTTCTCCGCCTTCCACTCCTTGTACGGTAAGTTCTCCATGAACTTGCAATCTCTGCTCACCAGGAACTTCTTGGTAAATGGGTCCCAAAGAAGCCATCCCTTGCTGTTTTGAGCCATGCCCAGGTGCACGGCCCATGTTGCCTTGGCATCAAGCTTGTTGTGCTGAAGTTTCTTAGGCACAAGTGCCATGCACATGCACCCGAACACCCGAAGCATATCCACCTTCGGCTTCCTTCCAATCCACTCCACATAGGGCACCCATTTGTCTTCTCCCACGTGAGTCAAGGCTGTGTTCTTGGCCACACAAGCATGCCGCACCGCATCCGGCCAAAAGTAATTGGGAAGACCGGCTTCAATGAGAAGTCCCCGAGCCGTCTCCGTGAGTGTCTGATTCGCACGCTCGGCAATGCCGTTCATTGCAGGAGAGTAGGGCATGGTAAGAGACTGCCTTATGCCCTGCTTCTTCAGCCAAGTTGAGAAATCCTTGCTCAGGAACTCTCCCCCACGGTCAGTGCGAATTGCCTTCACAAGTCGGTCTTGTTGCCGCTCCACCATCGGCAACCAATCGGTCTTCACCGTTTCAGCTACGTCACTCTTCTTGGGCAGGACATACACCCAAGTCATGCGAGTGTAGACGTCCACAATGGTGAGGAAGTACTCTGCTCCAGCAGCTCCAAGCTTCAAGGGGCCCACCACATCCATCACCACCTCATCAAGTGGTGCATTCGCCGTTGTCTCCGAGCTATGGAACGGGTAGCGGGTGAACTTGGCTTGCATGCATGTTGGACAGCCAAGCACCTCATTTGGCTCCCCCTTGACACGTATCCCACTGACCATCTCTTGCTTAACTATCTGCTGCAAAATGGGAAATGCGACATGCCCCATTCGCCGATGCAAGGTCAGCCAATCACACTCTCCCGTAGCGGAAGTCGGGTTGGAGAAAGCGGCACTCGCAATTGTGCCCCACAAGCTCTCTCCTTTCTCCTTCGCCGCTGCTGCTTTGCTGATCTCAGACTTCTCCTCCTCATTTCCACCACCTTTGGCTGCTGCACCACTCTCCTTGGGTTCACACGCTTTGCTGGTCTCTCCAAGGTTGCACTCCTTCGAGTCACTCTTGGTGCCACTTTGCTTTCCGTGATCACCGCCACCAACCGCTTCACTCTTGCTGCTGACGCTTGCTGCCACTTGCCTCCCCTTGGGCATGGGGACCACTGGGATTTGCCACATCTCATTGTAGATGTCCCTGTCCTCATGAAGGTCCCAAAGCTTCCGCTCACCAAGCCTCACGGTATAGGTTTTGGAACCCTTGGAAGATGTGTCCATGTCGGCCTTTTGCAAACGCCGAACAGAGATCATGTTGGCTGCTAGGTTGGGCACCCAAAGCACGTTCTTGAGGCCCACCATCTTCCCATCAGCACCCTTGAACATGGCCTTGCCCATGCCTTTCACCTCTGCTCGCTGCCCCAAAGCCGATGTAACATGCTTGACCGGCGACGGTTCGAGTTCGGTGAGCAAGTCCGCACGAGGTGTCATGCTATAGGTGGCGCCGCTATCGATCACCCAAAAGTCCAGAGAGTGAAGGGTGACCTTTCCCACAGTAGCTGGCTCCTCAAAGCCTTCCACACCTCCTGCTGCAGCTGCCGCTTGCGTGGAGACAAAGAAGAAGTGGCCCGGGTATCGATCTTCACTCGAGTCCTTGTCGTAGTCTCCACCTTTCATGCTTGCCGCTTCGCTTCCACGACCACCACGGCCTCCACGACCTCTGCCTCTTCCTCCCCTTGCTCCTCTGCCCTCTTGGCCTTGAGAAGGGGTCCATCCATCAGGCAATCTGAAGCAATCTCTCCACATGTGGCCGGTCTTGTGGCAAAAGTGGCATTCGCCATCAAATCGACCGCGCCCACGCCCGTAGCCATTGTTGTTGTTGTTGCTGCCATATCCTCCATTACCACGGCCTCCATTGAAGTTACTGCTGCCAAATCTTCCTCCTTTCCATCTCGATTTAGGTTGATGATGAGCGAGGACCATGAGTCCGGAAGTAAGGCCAGCAGCTTGGTCTTCTTTTGAAGGTCACTGTAGTTTAGCTCAGCTCCTTCGAGCCGTGTCAACAAGTCGAAGAATTTCTGTACTCCTTCCTCCACCGGTTCGCCTTCGTCTATTCGAACTGCCGCCATTTGCCGCTCCAAAACCACAGCTACCGCCGCTGTTGCAGGAGCGTGTACACCCTTGAGAGCAGCCCATGCCTTTGGTCCCTTTGCTGGTTCACGCTGAAAAGGCTTGATGTGACGGATTTGGCTGCTCCCCAACGCTTGCCCAAGTAGAAGGTAGCCTTGTGCGCTCTTCCGCACCCACGGGCTCTTCTCCGGGTCGTTCTCGGGGCGCTTCTCCGTTCCTTCCATCACCTCCAGCAGATCATAGTGGTCAAAGATGTTCTCCATCTTGAAAGACCACTCAGCAAAGTTGTCACCGTTGAACTTGTCAAGGCCAAACACTCTAGGCTCATCCCTAGAGGGTCCAAGGCTAGGTTGCACCGGAGCAACGGGTGGATCTTGGTGTTGACCTTGTGCTTGGGCGTCTTCTCTGCCTCCATCACCTCTGCCACCACCTTCCTCAGGTCTAGGCATGGTCGAGACGGCTCCAAGAGGCTCTGATACCACTTATTATGGTCACAATAGGCTCAGATGTGCCTATAATGAGAGATAGAGAGCACAGTCGGATTTCCGTCAGACGGCTTCAAATATTGATAACGATCTGCTCATAGACTTAAACGGTGATCTATAAATTTTATAACGAGGACGTTGCTGTCGTCTATCAGCAGCAAGTTGAATCATGAAATTCCATGAAGATTTGACGACGCTATGGCGGTTTGACTGGCAGGAGGTACAGCAACCACTATAGTCTTAGGAGTACAAAAAACTTAGGAAGAAGAATTCGAGAGGGAGATGGTTCCCAGCCTCTACATACCCCAAGAGCCGAGGTCCAGGTTGGTGGTACACCACCACAGAGTCCCCAACCACGAAGAGTCTCGAAAACAACCCTCCAAGGGGCTACACCAAGTGAAATGTAACACTACACGAAGTAACGTTACTATTTTCAGTATTTAATATTTATCCGCGTCCCTTGGGCTTGAAATCTTGAGATCTTGTTCTTGGCTCTGCAAGATAAATTCTTTTTGAGTTGATGGGGGCTTGCTCCACACACCTGCGACACGATGGACACTTCACACTCGACAAAATAGAAATAACACATGCGACACGCAAACGACGACTTGACATGCGAGTTGTAAAACCTCGCTAATGTCTTAGACCGACACAAACCACATTGTGATACACCATTCAAACACACACAAAAGCACTAGATAGCAATGAAATTGACTCACAATTCATTCCATGCCATGCATGCACACACACAAACAAGGACGACAAGCCGAGTGCAAGCCATAGGGTTGCACCAACACGCTTCGCTTTGCTTCGCTTGGCTTCGCTTGGCTTGGCTTTGCTATGCTTGGCTTCGCTTTGCTTGGCTTCGCTTGGCTTTCCTTGGCTTTGCTTGGGTTTGCTTGGCTTCGCTTGGCTTTGCTTGGCTTCGCTTGGCTTCGCTTGACTTCGCATGGCTTGGATTTGCCTTGCTTCGTTTGGCTGTGCTTGGATTCGCTAAGCTTAGCTTGGCTTGGCTTGGCTTCGCTTTGCTTTGCTTGGCTTCGCTTGGCTTTGCTTGGCTTGGCTTTGCTTTGCTTGGCTTCGCTTTGCTTGGCTTCGCTTGGCTTTGCTTGGCTTTGCTTGGCTTCGCTTGGCTTGGCTTCGCTTGATCTCGCTTCACTTCGCTTGGCTTGGCTTGGCTTCGCTTTGCTTCGCTTCGCTTGGCTTTGCTTCGCTTGGCTTCGCTTGGCTTTGCTTGGCTTCACTTGGCTTTGCTTCGCTTCACTATGCTTCGCTTCGTGTGGCTTCGCTTGGCTTCTGTTGGATTCGCTTGGCTTTGCTTCGCTTCGCTTGGTTTCACTTGGCTTTGCTTGGCTTTGCTTCACTTGGCTTCGCTTGGCATCGCTTCGCTTCACTTCCCTTCAATTTGCTTGGCTTCGCTCGGCATCATTTGGCTTCGCTTGGCTTTGCTTGGCTTCGCTTCCCTTGGCTTGGCTTGGCTTTGCTTCGCTTTGGTTGGCTCCGCTTGGCTTTGCTTGGCTTCGCTTGACTTCCCTTGGCTTCACATCCCTTCTCTTGGCTTCGCTTGGCTTCGCTTTGCTTCGCTTGGCTTCACTTGGCTTCGCTTCGCTTCGCATGGCTTCGCTTCGCTTCGATTTGCTTGGCTTCACTTGGCTTCACTTGGCTTCACTTGGCATCACTTGGCTTTGCTTCACTTGGCTTCACTTGGCTTCGCTTGGCTTCGCTTGGCTTCGCTTGGCTTCGCTTTGCTTGACTTGGCTTCGCTTCGCTTGAATTCGCTTCGTTTTGCTTGGCTTCGCTTCGCTTGGCTTCGCTTGGCATTGCTGCGCTTCACTTGCCTTTGCTTGGGTTCGCTTGGGTTCGCTTGGCTTTGCTTCGCTTCGCTTGGTTTGGCTTCAGTTCACTTTGCTTCGCTTCGCATCACTTCACTTGGCTTCGCTTCGCTTCACTTGGCTTCACTTGGCTTCGATTGGCTTCGCTTTGCTTCGCTTGGCTTTGCTTCGCTTGGCTTTGCTTGGCTTCCCTTCGCTTGGCTTTGCTTGGCTTCTCTTTGCTTGGCTTCTCTTTGCTTGGCTTTGCTTGGCTTTGCTTGGCTTCGCTTGGCTTGGCTTGGCTTCGATTGGCTCCACTTGGCTTTGCTTGGCTTTGCTTGGCTTCGCTAGGCTTCGTTTGGCTTCGCTTCGCTTCGCTTGGCTTCAATTCGCTTGGCTTCGCTTTGCTTGGCTTTGCTTGGCTTCGCTTGGCTTCGCTTGGCTTTGCTTCGCTTTGCTTTGCTTGGCTTCGCTTGGCTTTGCATCGCTTTGCTTGGCTTCGCTACGCTTCGCTTGGCTTCGATTCGCTTGGCTTTGCTTCGCTTCGCTTGGCTTGGCTTTGCTTGGCTTTGCTTGGCATTGCTTCGCTTCGCTGGGCTTCGCTTGGCTTCACTTGGCTTTGCTTGGCTTTGCTTCACATCGCTTGGCTTCACTTTGCTTCGCTTGGCTTCACTTCGCGTGGCATCGCTTGGCTTCGCTTCGCTTGGCATCGCTTGGCTTCACTTCACTTGGCTTGGCTTAGCTTCGCTTCGCTTGCTTGGCCTTGCTTGGCTTCTCTTGGCTTCGCTTGGCTTTGCTTCGCTTTGCTTGGTTTCACTTGACTTCACTTGGCTTCGCTTCCCTTCGCTTGGCTTTGCTTTCCTTCGCTTCGCTTGGCTGCGCTTGGCATCGCTTTGCTTGGCTTCGCTTGGCTTTGCTTGGCTTTGCTTGGCTTCGCTTTGCTTTGCTTTGCTTTGCTTGGCTTCGCTTGGCTTGGCTTCGCTTGGCTTCGCTTGGCTTAGCTTGGCTTCACTTGGCTTTGCTTGGCTTGGCTTTGCTTGGCTTTGCTTGGCTTCGATTCGCTTCGCTTTGCTTCGCTTGGCTTCACTTCGCTTTGGTTGGCTTGGCTGCGCTTCGCTTGGTTTCACTTGGTTTCGCTTCGCTCGGCTTCGCTTGGCTTTCCTTGGCTTCGCTTGGCTTCGCTTGGCTTTGCTTAGCTTAGCTTGGCTTAGCTTCGCTTCGCTTGGCTTCGCTTCGCATGGCTTCGCTTGGCTTCGCTTGGCTTCGCTTGGCTTTGCATGGCTTTGCTTTGCTTCGCTGGGTTCCGCTTCGCTTGGCTTCGCTTGGCTTCGCTTGGCTGTGCTTGGCTTCACTTCGCTTCTCTTGGCTTGGCTTTGCTTGGCTTCACTTGGCTTCGCTTCGCTTGGCTTCACTTGGCTTGGCTTCGCTTGGCTTCTCTTGGGTTTGCTTGGCTTCGCTTGGCTTCGCTTGGCTTGGCTTCGCTTGACTTCGCTTGGCTTTGCTTGGCTTTGCTTGGCTTGGCTTAGCTTCACTTTGCTTTGCTTGGATTCGCTTGCCATCGCTTGGCTTCGCTTGGCTTTGCTTGCCGTTGCTTTGCTTTGCTTGGCTTCACGTCGCTTGGCTTGGCTTGGCTAGGCTTTGCTTCACCTGGCTTCGCTTGGCTTGGCTTCGCTTGACTTCGCTTGGCTTTGCTTGGCTTCGCTTCGATTTGCTTTGCTTCGCTTGGGTTTGCTTGGATTTTCTTGGCTTCGCTTGTCGTCTCTTGGCTTTGCTTGGCTTCCCTTCGCTTGGTCTTGCTTGGCTTGGCTTCACTTGGCTTCGCATAGCTTCGCTTCGCTTGGCTTCGCTTCACGGCTTCGCTTGGCTTGGCTTGGCTTCACGCGGCTTCGCTTGGCTTGGCTTCGCTTGGCTTCACTTCGCTTGGCTTCACTTGGCTTCGCTTTGCTTCGCTTGGCTTCGCTTGGATTCGCTTGGCTTCACTTCGCTTCGCTTGGCGCTTCGCTTAGCTTGGCTTGGCTTCGCTTCGCTTGGCTTTGCTTCGCTTGGCTTGGCTTTGCTTGGCTTCGCTTGGGTTTGCTTCGCTTGGCTTTGCTTGGCTTCGCTTCGCTTGGCTTCGCTTCGTTTCGCTTGGCTTTGCTTGGCTTCGATTGGCTTCGCTTGGCATCACTTGTCTCTGCTTGGCTACCCTTCGTTTTGCTTGGCTTCACTTGGCATTGCTTGGTTTCGCTCGGCTTCGCTTGGATTCGCGTGACTTAGCTTGGCTTCGCATTGCTTTGCTTTGCTTGGCTTCGATTGGCTTTGCTGGGCTTGGCTTGGCTTGGCTTCGCTTCGCTTTGCTTGGCTTGGCTTCCCTTCGCTTGGCTTCGTTCGCTTGGCTTCCCTTGGCTTCACTTGGCTTCGTTTGGCTTCGCTTAGCTTGGCTTCCCTTGGCTTCGCTTGGCTTCGCTTTGCTTTGCTTCGCTTGGCTTCATTGGCTTCGCTTCGCTTTGCTTTGCTTGGCTTTGCTTCGCTGGGCTTGGCTTCGCTTGGCTTTGCTTCGCTTCTCCTGGCTTTGCTTCGCTTCACTTGGCTTCGCTTGGCTTCGCTTGGCATCGCTTGGCTTTGCTTGGCTTCTCTTGGCTTCGCTTCGCTTGGCTTGGCTTGGCTTCACTTTGCTTTGCTTCGCTTCGCTTGGCTTTTCTTGGCTTTGCTTCGCTTTGCTTCGCTTGGCTTTTCTTTGCTTCGCTTCGCTTCGCTTCACTTCGCTTGGCTTTGCTTTGCTTGGCTTCCCTTGGCTTCACTTGGCTTCGCTTGGCTTCGCTTGGCTTTGCTTGGCTTTGCTTGGCTTTGCTTGGCTTTGCTTGGTTTTGCATGTCTTTGCTTGGCTTCGCTTCGGTTCGCTTGGCTTCCCTTGGCTTCGCTTGGATTCGCTTGGCTTTGCTTGGCTTTGCTTCGATTTGCTTGGCTTCCCTTGGCTTTGCTTGGCTTCGCTTGGCTTCGCTTGTCTTCGCATGGCTTCGCTTGGCTTCGCTTGTCTTCGCATGGCTTCGCTTGGCTTTGCTTCGCTTAACTTGGCTTCGCTTTGCTTGCCTTTGCTTGGCTTCTCTTCGCTTCGCTTGGCCTCGCTTGGCTTTGCTTGTCTTCGCTTGGCTTGGCTTCGCTTGTCCTCGCTTGGCTTTGCTTGGCTTTGCTTCGATTTGCTTGGCTTTGCTTGGCTTTGCTTGGCTTTGCTTGGCTTCGCTTGTCTTCGCTTGTCTTGGCTTGGCTTCGCATGGTTTCATTTGGCTTCGCTTCACTTGGCTCTGCTTGGCTTCGCTTTGCTTGGCTTAGCTTTGCTTTGTTACGGTTTGGCTTCGCTTGTCTTCCCTTTGCGAGTCTTTGCTTGGCTTCGCTTGGCTTCGCTTGGCTTCGCTTGGTTTCGCTTGGCATTGCTAGGCTTTGCTTGGCTTTGCCTGGCTTCGCTTGGCTTCGCTTGGCTTTGCTTGGCTTCGCTTGGCTTCGATTGGCTTCGCTTGGCTTTGCTTGGATTCGCTTGGCTTAGCTTTGCTTGGCTTCTCTTCCCTTCGCTTCACTTGGCTTTGCTTGGTTCGCTTGGCTTCGCTTGGCTTCGATTGGCATCACTTGGCTTCGCTTGGCATTGCTTTGCTTCGCTTGGCTTCCCTTGGCTTCGCTTGGCTTTGCTTGGCTTCCCTTGGCTTGGCTTCTCTTGGCTTTGCTTCGCTTTGTTGGTTTCGCTTCGCTTTGCTTGGCATCGCTTGGCTGCGCTTGGCTTCGCTTGGCTTCGCATGGCTGTGCTTGGCTTTGCTTGGCTTCGCTTGGCTTTGCTTGGCTTCACTTGGCTTTGCTTGGCTTCGCTTGGCTTCAATTGGCTTTGCTTGGCTTCGCTTCGCTTCGCTTCGCTTCGCTTTGCCTTGCTTTGCCTCGCTTGGCTTCGCTTTGTTTCGCTTGGCATGGCTTGGCATCGCTTCTCTTCGCTTCACTCCGCTTCGCTTCGCTTGGCTTGGCTTTGCTTCGGTTGGCTTGATTTCGCTTGGCTTCCCTTGGCTTCGCTTCACTTGGCTTTGCTTTCCTTCATTTGGCTTCGCTTGGCTTTGCTTGGCTTCGCTTGGCTTGGCTTGGCCTGGCTTCGCTTCGCTTCGCTTAGCTTTGCTTGGCTTTGCTTGGCTTGGCTGGGCTTCTTTTGGCTTCGCTTGGCTTTGCTTGGCATCGCTTTGCTTCACCTGGCTTCGCTTGCCTTCTCTTCGCTTGGCTTCACTTGGCTTCGCTTGGCTTCGCTTCGCTTGGCTTCGCTTGGCTTCGCTTGGCTTCGCTTGGATAAGCATAGCTTCGCTTGGCTTGGCTTCACTTGCTTTCCTTCATTTGGCTTCGCTTGGCTTTGCTTGGCTTCGCTTGGCTTGGCTTGGCTTGGCTTGGCTTGGCTTCGCTTGGCTTTGCTTGGCTTTGCTTGGCTTGGCTTGGCTTCTTTTGGCTTCGCTTGGCTTTGCTTGGCATTGCTTTGATTCGCTTGGCTTCGCTTGCCTTCTCTTCGCTTGGCTTCACTTTGCTTCGCTTGGCTTCGCTTCGCTTGGGTTTGTTGGTTTCGCTTCGCTTGGCTTTGCTTGGCATCACTTGGCTTTGCTTGGCTTCACTTGGCTTCGCTTCGCTTGGCTTTGCTTCGCTTTGCTTGGCTTCGCTTGGCTTGGCTTGGCTTGGCTTGGCTTCGCTTCGCTTCGCTTCGCTTTGCTTGGCTTTGCTTGGCCTTGCTTTGCTTCACTTGGCTTCCCTTGCTTTCGCTTGGCTTCGCTTGGCTTTGCTTGGCTTAGCTTGGCTTGGTTTTGCTTGGCTTCGCTCAGCTTCGCTTGGCTTTGCTTGGCTTTGCTTGGCTTTGCTTGGCTTCGCTTGGCTTTGCTTGGCTTTGCATGGCTTCGCTTTGCTTTGCTTGGCTTGGCTTGGCTTTGCTTGGCATTGCTTGGCTTCGCTTTGCTTTGCTTGGCTTTGCTTGGCTTCGCTTTGCTTCGTTTGGCTTCGCTTGGCTTCGCTTGGAATCGCTTTGCTTGGCTTCGCTTGGCTTTGCTTGGCTTTGCTTGGCTTCGCTTTGCTTTGCTTTGCTTCGCTTTGCTTTGCCTTGCTTTGCTTGGCTTCGCTTCGCTTGGCTTCGCTTGGATTCGCTTGGCTTCGCTTGGCTTCACTTGGCTTTGCTTGGCTTGGCTTTGGTTGGCTGCGCTTGGCTTCGATTCCCTTTGCTTGGCTTCGCTTGGCTTCACTTCGCTTTGCTTGGCATGGCTGCGCTTCGCTTGGTTTCACTTGGTTTTGCTTCGCTCGGCTTCGCTTGGCTTTGCTTGGCTTCGCTTGGCTTTGCTTGGCTTTGCTTGGCTTTGCTTTGCTTTGCCTTGCTTTGCTTGGCTTCGCTTCGCTTGGCTTTGCTTGGCTTCGCTTGGCTTTGCTTGGCTTTGCTTGGCTTGGCTTTGCTTGGCTTCGCTTATCTTCGATTCGCTTCGCTTGGCTTCACTTCGCTTTGCTTGGCTTGTCTGCGCTTCGCTTGGTTTCACTTGGTTTCGCTCCGCTCGGCTTCGCTTGGCTTTCCTTGGCTTTGCTTGGCTTCGCTTGGCTTTGCTTAGCTTAGCTTGGCTTGGCTTCGCTCCGCTTGGCTTTGCTTCGTGTGCCTTCGCTTGGCTTCGCTTGGCTTTGCATGACTTTGCTTTGTTTTGCTGGGCTTCGCTTCGCTTGGCTTGGCTTGGCTTTGCTTGGCTTCGCTTGGCTTGACTTCGCTTTGCTTGGCTTGGCTTTGTTGGCTTCACTTGGATTCGCTTCGCTTGGCTTCACTTGGCTTGGCTTCGCTTGGGTTCGCTTGGCTTGGCTTCGCTTGACTTCGCTTGGCTTTGCTTGGCTTCGCTTGGCTTCACGTAGCTTGGCTTGGGTTGGCTTCGCTTCGCTTTGCTTGGCTTGGCTTGGCTTCGCTTGGCTTAGCTATTAAGATGCAGATTTAGAAGTATATTTGAAAACTTGACTGAATTTTTCTTTGACTAATAGACCCGAATCAATAGATTCTAATGGATCTTTACATAATCTATGTCGTAAGCATAATGGAATAATAGTTAATATGTCTTTAGGTGTAACTTGGTCACGTCCTCCCAATGCGGCTAATGCTTTCGCAGCACGATTAGTGACAATATCTCCTCTTAAACCATCGACATTTAGTTCTGCACAAATTTTAGATATATTTACACGCAAATCATAATCTATTTGCACTTTTGGTAGACGCTTGACTTGGCTTTTAGTTCTTCGCTTGACTTGGCTTGGCTTTGCTTGGCTTGGCTTGGCTTGGCTTCGCTTGGCTTGGCTTCGCTTGAGTTCGCTTGGCTTTGCTTGGCTTCGCTTCGATTCGCTTTGCTTCGCTTGGGTTTGCTTGGCTTCTCTCGGCTTCGCTTGTCGTCACTTGGCTTTGCTTGGCTTCGCTCCGCTTGGTTTTGCTTGGCTTGGCTTCACTTGGCTTCCCTTAGCTTCGCTTCGCTTGGCTTCGCTTCACAGCTTCGCTTGGCTTGGCTTGGCTTCACTCGGCTTCGCTTGGCTTGGCTTCGCTTGGCTTCGCTTCGCTTGGCTTCACTTGGCTTCGCTTTGCTTCGCTTGGCTTCGCTTGGATTCGCTTGGCTTCACTTCGCTTCGCTTGGCGCTTTGCTTAGCTTGGCTTGGCTTTGTTTCGCTTGGCTTTGCTTTGCTTTGCTTGGCTTCGCTTGGCTTCGCTTGGCATTGCTTGGCTTTGCTTGGCTTTGCTTGGCTTTGCTTGGCTTCGCTTGGCTTTGCTTCGCTTGGCTTTGCTTGGCTTCGCTTTGATTGGCTTCGCTTGGCTTCGATTGGCTTCGCTTGGATTCGCTTGGCTTAGCTTTGCTTGGCTTTGCTTGGCTTTGCTTGGCTTCACTTGGCTTGGCTTCGCTTGGCATCGCTTGTCTTTGCTTGGCTTCCCTTCGTTTTGCTTGGCTTCACTTGGCATTGCTTGGCCTCGCTCGGCTTCGCTTGGATTAGCTTGACTTAGCTTGGCTTCGCATTGCTTTGCTTTGCTTGGCTTTGATTGGCTTTGCTGGGCTTGGCTTCGCTTGGCTTCGCTTGGCTTTGCTTGGCTTGGCTTCCCTTCGCTTGGCTTCTTTTGCTTGGCTTCCCTTGGCTTCACTTGGCTTCGTTTGGCTTCGCTTAGCTTGGCTTCTGTTATAGTCACAATAGGCTCAGATGTGCCTATAATGAGAGAGAGAGCACAGTCAGATTTCCGTCAGACGGCTTCAAATATTGATAAGTATCTGCTCGCTGACTTAAACGGTGATCTGTAAGTTAGATCTGAAGCGCGTTGCTGTTGGCTATCAGCAGCAAGTTTAATCATGAAATTCCATGAAGATTTGACGATGCTATGGCGGTTTGACTAGCAGGAGGTACAGCAGCCACTATAGTCTTAGGAGTACAAAAAACTTAGGAAGAAGATTTCGAGAGGGAGATGGTTCCCAGCCTCTACATACCCCCAGAGCCGAGTTCCAGGTTAGTGGTACACCACCACAGAGTCCCCAACCACGAAGAGTCTCGAAACCAACCCTCCAAACTCATGCGAGACACAAACGACGACTTGACATGCGAGTTGTAGAAACTCGCTAATGTCTTGACCGACACAAACCACATTGTGATACACCATTCAAACACACACACAAGCACTGGATAGCAATGACATAGACTCACAATTCATTCCATGCCATGCATGCATACACACAAACAAGGACGACAAGCCGAGTGCAAGCCATAGGGTTGCACCAACAAACTCCCCCTCGGATTGTTGGCCTTAGAATCTGCTCCCCTTAGTTCAGAGCCATCCCAGCAAGCTTGCAACACTTCCAATGCTGCTGCTCAACCAGCCTCTTGGTCATCATATCAGCTGGCTGCGCCGTCGTCTTCACGTAGTGCAACTCCACTTCACCCGCGGTTACCATGCTCCTCACCCAATGCCACTTCACCTTCATGTGCTTGGTAAGGCCATGAAGAACGGTGTTCACAAGAAACAACGTCGACGACAAACTAGCTGTTGAAATGTCGCGAAACTTGGATATGTTGTAGCTCTTAATCTCAGCTACCGTTTCCAATTCGAATTACGTTGATTGATGAAGTATTCGCGACGCTATGGCTTCCGACGCACTAGGGGGTAAGCTGTAGGAGGAGAACTTAACTCAATCTCAAAAGTTCAATCAAAGTTCAAGAATCTCACAAGGAATTAGAGGAGCAAGAGAAAGGTTGGGATAGAAGAGAGGGATGAAAGGGAAGGTCCCAAGAGAGTCCCCAACCAAGGAAACCCCATAAGCAGAAAGATTCCCTCCCTATAGGAACCCCAAGTTTGACATTTGTCTGTTCCCAACCAATCCATCCAAGTTGGCCACCCTTGCCAACCTAGCTTGGTTGTTCCCAACCAATTTGCAGCTGTTACAGTAGAGTGACAAATTTCTCCGACCCCCAAAGGTCCCAACTCCTTCACAAGGTCAGAGGAGGGTGAGAATATGAGGATGTCATCCACATAAACCACCATGAAGCTCCTCTGCTCCCCCTCGCCAAGCATGAACAAGGATTGATCGGCCGTTGAGGGAGTGAAGCCGATCGCCAATTCGCAACGGCGGAAAATCTTCTTGTAAGATTTCCCGTTTCACATCTTCGAGTGAGAGACGGGGCAGATCTCGATTCAGGTTGATGATGAGCAAGGACCATGAGTCCGGAAGTAAGGCCAGCAGCTTGGTCTTCTTTTGAAGGTCACTGTAGTTCAGGTCAGCTCCTTCGAGCCGTGTCAACAAGTCGAAGAATTTCTGCACTCCTTCCTCCACCGGTTCGCCTTCGTCAATTCGAAGTGCCGCCATTTGCCGCTCCAAAACCACAGCCACCGCCGCTGTTGCAGGAGCGTGTACACCCTTGAGAGCAGCCCATGCCTTTGGTCCCTTTGCTGGTTCACGCTGAAAAGGCTTGATGTGACGGATTTGGCTGCTCCCCAACGCTTGCCCAAGTAGAAGGTAGCCTTGTGCGCTCTTCCGCACCCACGGGCTCTTCTCCGGGTCGTTCTCGGGGCGCTTCTCCGTTCCTTCCATCACCTCCAGCAGATCATAGTGGTCAAAGATGTTTTCCATATTGAAGGACCACTCAGCAAAGTTGTCACCGTTGAACTTGTCAAGGCCAAACACTCTAGGCTCATCCCTAGAGGGTCCAAGGCTAGGTTGCACCGGAGCAACGGGTGGATCTTGGTGTTGACCTTGTGCTTGGGCGTCTTCTCTGCCTCCAGCACCTCTGCCACCCCCTTCCTCAGGTCTAGGCATGGTCGAGACGGCTCCAAGAGGCTCTTATACCACTTGTTATAGTCACAATAGGCTCAGATGTGCCTATAATGAGAGATAGAGAGCACAGTCGGATTTCCGTCAGACGGCTTCAAATATTGAAAACGATCTGCTGGCTAACTTAAACGGTGATTTGTAAGTTGGATCTGAAGCGTGTTGCTGTTGGCTATCAGCAGCAAGTTGAATCATGAAATTCCATGAATATTTGACGACGCTATGGCGGTTTGACTGGCAGGAGGTACAGCAGCCACTATAGTCTTAGGAGTACAAAAAACTTAGGAAGAAGATTTCGAGAGGGAGATGGTTCCCAGCCTCTACATACCCCCAGAGCCGAGTTCCAGGTTGGTGGTACACCACCACAGAGTCCCCAACCATGAAGAGTCTCGAAACCAACCCTCCAAGGGGCTACACCAAGTGAAATGTAACACTACACGAAGTAGCGTTACTATTTTTCACTATTTAATATTTATCCGCGTCCCTTGGGCTTGAAATCTTGAGCTCTTGGTCTAGGATCTGCAAGATAAATTCTTCTTGAGTTGATGGGGGCTTGCTGCACACACCTGCGACGCGATGGACACTTCACACTCGACAAAATAGAAAAAACCCATGCGACACACAAACGACGACTTGACATGCGAGTTGTAAACACTCGCTAATGTCTTGACCGACACAAACCACATTGTGATACACCATTCAAACACACACACAAGCACTGGATAGCAATGACATAGACTCACAATTCATTCCATGCCATGCATGCACACACACAAACAAGGACGACAAGCCGAGTGCAAGCCATAGGGTTGCACCAACAGCTTCCCTTGGCTTCACTTGGCTTCGCTTTGCTTTGCTTCGCTTGGCTTCATTGGCTTCGCTTCGCTTGGCTTTGCTTGGCTTTGCTTCGCTTGGCTTGGCTTCGCTTCGCTTGGCTTTGCTTCGCTTCTCCTGGCTTTGCTTCGCTTCACTTGGCTGCGTTTGGCTTTGCTTGGCTTCACTTGGCTTCGCTTGGCTTTGCTTGGCTTCGCTTGGCATCGCTTGGCTTCGCTTGGCTTCTCTTGGCTTTGCTTCGCTTGGCTTGGCTTGGCTTGGCTTCACTTTGCTTCGCTTCGCTTCCCTTGGCTTTTCTTGGCTTCGCTTGGCTTCGCTTCGCTTCGCCTCGCTTTGCTTTGCTTGGCTTCGCTTGGCTTCACTTGGCTTCGCTTGGCTTTGCTTGGCTTTGCTTGGCTTTGCTTGGCTTTTCTTGGCTTCGCATGTCTTCGCTTGGCCTTGCTTGGCTTGGCTTCGCTTCGTTTGGCTTCGCTTCGCTTGGCTTCACTTGGCTTTGCTTGGCTTCGCTTCGCTTGGATTCGCTTGGCTTTGCTTGGCTTTGCTTCGATTTGCTTGGCTTCCCTTGGCTTTGCTTGGCTTCGCTTGTCTTCGCATGGCCTTGCTTGGCTTTGCTTTGCTAAACTTGGCTTCGCTTTGCTTGGCTTTGCTTGGCTTCTCTTCGCTTAGCTTGGCTTCCCTTGGCTTTGCTTGGCTTCACTTTGCTTTGCTTCGCTTGCCTTCATTGACTTCGCTTCGCTTGGCTTTGCTTGGCTTTGCTTCGCTGGGCTTGGCTTCGCTTCGCTTCGCTTGGCTTTGCTTCGCTTCTCCTGGCTTTGCTTCGCTTCACTTGGCTTCGCTTGGCTTCGCTTGGCATCGCTTGGCTTTGCTTGGCTTCTCTTGGCTTCGCTTCGCTTGGCTTGGCTTGGCTGTGCTTTGCTTCGCTTCGCTTCGCTTGGCTTTTCTTGGCTTCGTTTCGCTTCGCTTGGCTTTGCTTCGCTTCGCTTGGCTTTGCTTTGCTTGGCTTCGCTTGGCTTCACTTGGCTTTGCTTGGCTTTGCTTGGCTTCGCTTGGCTTTGCTTGGCTTTGCTTGGGTTTGCATGTCTTCGCTTGGCTTGGCTTGGCTTCGCTTCGCTTCGTTTGGCTTCACTTGGCTTCGCTTGGATTCGCTTGGCTTTGCTTGGCTTTGCTTCGATTTGCTTGGCTTCCCTTGGCTTTGCTTGGCTTCGCTTGGCTTTGCTTGTCTTCGCATGGATTTGCTTGGCTTTGCTTCGCTTACCTTGGCTTCGCTTTGCTTGGCTTCGCTTGGCTTCTCTTCGCTTCGCTTGGCTTCGCTTGGCTTTGCTTGTCTTCACTTGGCTTGGCTTCGCTTGTCCTCGCTTGGCTTTCCTTGGCTTTGCTTGGCTTTGCTTGGCTTTGCTTGTCTTCGCTTGGCTTCGCTTGGTCTCGTTTGGCTTCGCTTCGCTTGGCTCTGCTTGGCTTCGCTTTGCTTGGCTTAGCTTCGCTTTGCTACTGTTTGGCTTCGCTTGTCTTCGCTTGGCTTCGCTTGGCATTGCTAGGCTTCCCTTGGCTTTGCCGGTTTCGTTTGGCTTCGCTTGGCTTTGCTTCGATTCGCTTGGCTTCACTTGGCTTTGCTTGGCTTCGCTTGGCTTCGCTTGGCTTCAATTGGCTTCGCTTGGCATTGCTTTGCTTCGCTTGGCTTCCCTTGGCTTCGCTTGGCTTTGCTTGGCTTTGCTTGGCTTGGCTTCTCTTGGCTTTGCTTCGCTTTGTTGGTTTCGCTTGGCTTTGCTTGGCATCCCTTGGCTGCGCTTGGCTTCGCTTGGCTTCGCTTTGCTTGGCTTTGCTTGGCTTGGCTTGGCTTCTTTTGGCTTCGCTTGGCTTTGCCTGGCATCGCTTTGCTTTGCCTGGCTTCGCTTTCCTTCTCTTCGCTTGGCTTCACTTGGCTTCGCTTGGCTTTGCTTCGCTTGGCTTCGCTTGGCTTCGCTTGGCTAAGCATAGCTTCGCTTGGCTTGGCTTCACTTGGCTTCGCTTGGCTGTGCTTGGCTTTGCTTGGCTTCCCTTGGCTTGGCTTTGCTTCGCTTCGATTGGTTTCGTTTGGCTTTGCTTGGCTTGGCTTGGCTTCCCTTGTCTTCGCTTCGCTTCACTTGGCTTCGCTTTTCTTCGCCTGGCTTCGCTTGGCTTCTCTTCGCTTTGCTTCACTTGGCTTCGCTTAGCTTGGCTTGGCTTGGCTTCGCTTGGTTTTGCTTCGCTTGGCTTTGCTTTGCTTGGCTTGGCTTCGCTTGGCTTCGCTTGGCATTGCTTGGCTTCGCCTGGCTTTGCTTGGCTTTGCTTGGCTTTGCTTTGCTTGGCTTTGCTTGGCTTCGCTTCGCTTGGCTTCGCTTCGTTTCGCTTGGCTTCGCTTAGCTTTGATTGGCTTTGCTTGGCTTCGCTTGGATTCGCTTGGCTTAGCTTTGCTTGGCTTTGCTTAGTTGTGTGATGTCATCATATGCTATCACATTCTGTCTGCCTCCCATCCCATGTTTTCAACTTGCATGTGTGGTTTTGAACGTGTGCAAGAATTTGTGTGTGGTGTGTTCTGGAGTTTGGGAATGTGTTTTGTGTTATTTTGTTTGAGCAGGTATTTTGCGATAGATCTTGAGAAGATCTTTCCAAGTGGTATCGGAGTGCTCCAGCTGTGAACATGCTGAGGGCATTTGGGTGCATGGTGGTGTTTCATGTGCCTAAGGAGAAAAGGGGGAAGTTGGAGGCTTCAAGAAGGTGGGGTGTGCACTTGGGGATTGCAAAGGATCACAAGGGGTGGCTGCTATGGGACTTGACCACCCAGAAGCTGACAGTGTCAAGGGATGTGAAGTTTCTTGAGTACCTGTACTACAAGGAATGGAAGCAGCAGCAACAGAAGCTTCCATCTACACCGCTCATTGTGGAGGCAGATGAGGTGCAGCGGTCTTCAAGACAAGTGTTGGTTGAAGTGTCTGAGGAGGAGATGTCTGGGGTGACTGAGGAAGGGGGAGCAGCTGAAGTGGAGCAGCAGCAGCATGAGTCTCCACCTCGAGTTCCACACCCGCCTGAGCGACCTAGGAGGGATGTGCACCCTCCGGTGAGGCTGACCTATGGGGGAAGAGGCAAGCCGAATGTGGTGCAGGCTGGGAGTGTGGTTGAGCAGATTGAGGAAGATGAGATCGCTCACTGCTACTGGGCACCAATCCCTGAGCCCAAGACTCGAGAGGAGGCCTTGAATGGACCAAATGGGGAGAAGTGGAAGGCGAGTGAGGATGAGGAGTTCGGGTCCCTGATTGAGAACGAGACATGGGACCTGTGTGACTTGCCTCCTGGGAAGAAGGCAATCACTTCCAAGATGATCTACAGGCACAAGTATGGACCTGAAGGGGAGCTGACCCGCTACAAGTCTAGGCTTGTGGCACGGGGATTTCAGCAGACAAAGGGGAAGGAATATGATGAGGTGTTTGCTCCTGTGGGGAAAGGAACAACACTAAGGGTGCTGTTGGCGATAGCTGCACTCCTTGGGATGGAAGATACGGCAGATGGACATTGTGACTGCCTTTCTGAATGGGATCATTCTGGAGGAGGTGTACATGAAGCAGCGAGAGGGGCTGGATGATGGGAGCGGAAGGGTCTGCAGGCTGAAGAAGGCCATCTATGGCCTTAAGCAGGCGCCTCGTGCATGGTATCACAAGTTGGAGGAGGCGTTGTTGGCTGGGGGTTTCAAGAAGAGTGAGTGTGACCCCAGCATATTCCTGTTGCAGGAGAAGGATGAAATCCTCATGCTCTTGGTGTATGTGGATGATATCCTTCTCTTTTCTGCGTCAACTGCTTTGCTGGACAGCGCAGAGCAGATGCTAGAGATGCAGTTCAAGTGTTCCAAGATGGGTGAGGTGAAGTACTACCTGGGGATGCATGTGGAGAGAGATGTGGAAAAGGGTGTGCTAAGGTTGCACCAGAGGAAGTACTGTGAGGGGTTGGCTGAGAAGTATGGGCTGCAAGATGGGGGAAAGCCAGCAACACCACTACCTTCGGGGTTTACTGTGGAGCCAAGTGCTGATGAGGAGGTAGTGGGTGAGAGTGACAGGAAGCTGTTTCATTCGATGGTTGGGTCGTTGAATTATGCTGCAAATCATACACGGCCTGACATTGCATTTGCTACATCACACTTGGCTAGTGTGGTCTCACGCCCTAGTCATGAGCAGCTGGAAGCGGCCAAGAGGTTGGTCCGCTATGTGAGCACTACGGCATCAGTGGGATTGGAGTACAGTGGAGTGAGGCAGCGGTTGCAGAGAGGTGCTGCAGATGTGAAGAGTGGAGAGATGCTCTTGAGTTGCTATACTGACGCTAGCTTCAACTCAGTGAAAGCGGATGGCACCAGCATTGGGGGTTATGTGTGCTTGCTAGGAGGTGGTGCTGTGAGCTGGCGTAGCAAGAAGCAGAATGAGGTGGGATTGTCCTCATGTGAGACTGAGTACATGGCCTTACACCATGGGGTCAAGGAAGTGGTGTGGCTGAGGCGCTTGTTGGAGGAGTTGGGAGTTGGTCAGGAGGAGCCGACAGTTGTGTTCTGTGACAATGAGTCTACAGTGAAGCTGGCCAAGAATGCTTGTCTGCATGGACTGACAAAACACATAAGGCCTAAGTGGCATTGGGTGAGGAGACTCCTTGATAAGGAGGTGTGGCTGGAGATAGTGAAGACCCATTAGCAAGCAGCAGATATTTTCACCAAGCGTCTGGCGGAGGCGGATCATTGGAAGGGCATGAAGCTTGCTAGGATGAGTGTGCATTGAGTATGCATGCTTGAGATGTTGGTATGGTGCATGATGGTTGGCATCCAGAGGGGGAGATTGTTGTGTGATGTCATCATATGCTATCACATTCTGTCTGCCTCCCATCCCATGTTTTCAACTTGCATGTGTGGTTTTGAACGTGTGCAAGAATTTGTGTGTGGTGTGTTCTGGAGATTGGGAATGTGTTTTGTGTTATTTTGTTTGAGCAGGTATTTTGTGATAGATCTTGAGAAGATCTTTCAGACGCAACAAGAATCGCTTCAATCGGAGCAAGAACGCGAAAGCTATGAAGATTCAAAGTTCATGAGCTTGCGTTACAATTGCGACGGTTACAAAGTGAAGTTGTGGGGTGACTCTATAAGGAGTTGGGACCTTTGGGGTTGGGGAAATTCGTCACTCTACTGTAGCAGCTGCAAATTGGTTGGGAACAACCAAGCTAGGTTGGCAAGGGTGGCCAACTTGGATGGATTGGTTGGGTACAGACAAATGTCAAAGTTGGGGTTCCTATAGGGGGGGAATCTTTGCTTGGCTTCACTTGGCTTCACTTGGCTTGGCTTGGCAAGGCTTCGCTTCGCTTCGCTTGGGTTCGCTTGGCTTTGCTTAGCTTCGCTTTGCTGCGCTTGGCTTCGCTTGGTTTTGCTTGGTTTTGCTTGGCTTTGCTTCGCTTCACTTCACTTCGCTTGGCTTTGCTTCGCTACGCTTGGCTTCGCTTTGCTTGGCTTCGCTGGGCATCACTTGGCCTCACTTGGCTTTGCTTGGCTTCGCTTGGCTTTGCTTGGCTTGGCTTCGCTTGGCTTCGCTTGGCTTGGCATGGCTTGGCTTCGCTTGGCTTGGCTTCGCTTGGCTTTGCTTGGCTTCGCTTGGCTTTCCTTGGCTTTGCTTGGCTTCACTTGGCTTCGGTTGGCTTCGCTTCGCTTCGCTTGGCTTTGCTTCGCTTCGCTTCACTTCGTTTCGCTCCGCTTGGCTTCGCTTCGCATTGCTTGGCTTCGCTTGGCTTGGCTTCAATTGGCTTGGCTTTGCTTTGCTTTGTTTGGCTTCGCTTGGCTTCGCTTCGCTTTGCTTGGCTTCCCTTGGCTTCGCTTCGCTTTGCCTGGTTTTGCTTGGCTTCGCTTCGCTTGGCTTCACTTGGTTTCGCTTGGCTTTGCTTGGCTTCGCTTGGCTTCGCTTGGGTTCGCTTGGCTTCCTTTGGCTTTGCTTGGCTTCGCTTCGCTTGGCTTCGCTTCGCTTAGCTTTGCTTGGCTTCGCTTGGCTTTGATTGGCTTCGCCTGGCTTCGCTTCGCTTTGCTTGGCTTTGCTTCGCTTGGCTTGGCTTCGCTTGGCTTTGCTTGGCTTCGATTGGGTTCGCTTCGCTTTGCTTGGCTTCACTTCGCATCACTTGGCTTCGCTTGGCTTTCCTTGGCTTCGCTTGGCTTTGCTTCGCTTCGCTTGGCTTCGCTTGGCATTGCTTGGCTTCGCTTGGCTTTGCTTGGCTTTGCTTCGCTTCACTTGGCTTTGCTTCGCTTGGCTTTGCTTGGCTTGGCTTGCCTTGGCTTGCCTTGGCTTGCCTTGGCTTGGCTTGGCTTGGCTTCGCTTCGCTTGGCTTGGCTACGCTTGGCTTGGCTTCGCTTCAACTCGCTTGGCTTCACAGCGCCTTGCTTCGCTTGGCTTGGCTTGGCTTGGCTTCACTTCGATTGGCTTCGCTGCGCTTCACTTTGCTCCCCTTCGCTTTGCTTGGCTTCGCTTGGCTTTGCTTGGCTTGGCTTGGCTTTGCTTGGCTTTGATTGGCTTTGCTTGCCATCGCTTGGATTCGCTTGGCTTTGCTTGGCTTTGCTTGGCTTTGCTTGGCTTGGCTTGGCTTGGCTTAGCTTGGCTTCGCTTGGCTTCGCTTGGCTTGGCTACGCTTTGCTTGGCTTCGCTTCGCTTCGCTTGGCTTCGCTTGGCTTCGCTTGGCTTTGCTTCGCTTGACTTGGCTTCGCTTCGCTTGGCTTCAGTTCGCTTGGCTTTGCTTTGCTTGGCTTCGCTTTGCTTCGCTTGGCTGCGCTTCACTTTGCTTCGCTTCGCTTCGCTTTGCTTCGCTTTGCTTCGCTTCGCTTGGCCTCGCTTTGCTTTGCTTGGCTTCGCTTGGCTTTGCTTGGCTTCACTTGGCTTGGCTTGGCTTGGCTTGGCTTCGCTGTGCTTCGCTTCGCTCCGCTTGGCTCTGCTTGGCTTTGCTTGGCTTCCCCTTGCTTCGCTTGGATTCTCTTCATTTCGCTTGGCTTTGCTTCGCTTAGCTTGGCTTCGCTCACTTGGCTTTGCTTCGCTTAGCTTTGTTTCGCTTGGCTTCGCTTGGCATCACTTGGCATCGCTTGGCTTCGCTTCACTTCACTTCTCCTGGCTTTGCTTTTCGTCGCTTGGATTACCTTGGCTTTGCTTGGCTTGGCTTTGCTTGGCTTCGCTTGGCTTTGCTTTGCTTGGCTTCACTCTGCTTCGCTTCGCCTCGCTTGGCTGCACTTGGCTTGGCTTGGCTTTGCTTGGCTTGGCCTTGCTTGGCTTCGCTACGCTTGGCTTTGCTTGGCTTCGCTTCACTTCGTTTTGCATTGCTTTGCATGGCTTCGCTTCACATTGCTTGGCTTCGCTTCGCTTCATTTCGCTTTGCTTTACTTGGCTTCGCTTGGTTTGCTTGGCTTTGCTGGGCTTCGCTTGGCTTCGCTTGGCTTGGCTTGGCTTGGCTTGGCTTGGCTTTGCTTCGCTTGGCTTCACTTGGCTTCACTTTGCTTCGCTTGGCTTAGCTTGGCTTCGCTTGGCTTGGCTTCGCTTGGCTTGGCTTTGCTTGGCTTCGCTTGGCTTGGCTTGGCTTCACTTGGCTTCGCTTGGCTTCGCTTTGCTTGGCTTCGCTTTCCTTCGCTTCCCTTGGCTTCGCTTGGCTTTGCTTCACTTGGCTTTGCTTCTCTTCACTTGGCTTCACCTGGATTCGGTTGGCTTCGCTTGGCTTCAATTCGCTTGGCTTGGCTTGGCTTTGCTTGGCTTGGCTTCGCTTCGCTTGGGTTCGCTTGGCTTCACTTGGCTTCGCTTCGCTTCGCTTGGCTTGGCTTCGCTTCGCTTGACTTTGCTTCGCTTCGCTTGGTTTCACTTGGTTTCGCTTCGCTTGGCTTCGCTTGGCTTCGCTTGGCTTCGCTTGGCTTGGATTCGCTCCACTTGACTTCGCTTCACATGGCTTCGCTTGGCTTCTGTTCGCTTCGCTTGGCTTCGCTTGGCTTTGCATGGCTTCGCTTTGCTTCGCTTGGCATCGCTTCACCTGGCTTGGCATGGCTTTGCTTCTCTTGGCTTCGCTTGGCTTAACTTGGCTTCGCTTCGCTTGGCTTCGTTTGGCTTGGCTTTGCTTGGCTTCGTTTGGCTTGGCTTCGCTTGGCTTCTCTTGGGTTCGCTTGGCATCGGTTGGCTTTGCTTGGCTTCGCTTGGCTTCGCTTCACTTGGCTTTGCTTGGCTTCCCTTGGCTTCGCTTGGCTTCGCTTGGCTTGGCTTCGATTGACTTTGCTTGGCTTTGCTTGGCTTTGCTTCGCTTTGCTTGGCTTCGCTTGGCTTGGCTTGGCTTCGCTTTGCTTCGCTTGGCTTTGCTTGCCATCGCTTGGCTTTGCGTGGCTTCGCTTGGCTTTGCTTGGCTTTGCTTGGCTTGGCTTAACTTGGCTTGGCTTGGCTTAGCCTTGCTTCGCCTGGCTTCGCTTTGCTTGGCTTGGCTTCGCTTTGCTTCGCTAGGCTTCGCTTCGATTCACTTGGCTTCGCTTCACTTTGCCTGGTTTCACTTTGCTTGGCTTCGCTTAGCTTTGCTTGGCTTAGCTTGGCTTCGCTTAGCTTCGCTTGGCTTGGCTTCGCTTGGCTTCGCTTGGCTTTGCTTCGCTTTGCTTGGCTTCGCTTGGCTTCGCTTGGCTTTGCTTGGCTTCACTAGGCTTCGCTTGGCTTCGCTTTGCTTCGCTTGGCTTTGCTTCGCTTCGCTTGGCTTTGCTTGGCTTTGCTTAGCTTCGCTTGGCTTCACTTCGCTTCGCTTCACTTGGCTTCGCTTGGCTTTGCTTGGCTTTGTTTGGCTTCGCTTGGCTTCCCTTGGCTTCGCTTGGCTTCGCTCGGTTTCGCTTGGCTTCGATTGGCTTTGCTTGGATTCGCTTGGCTTCGCTTGGCTTCGCCTGGCTTGGTTGCGCCTGGCTTTGCTTGGCTTTGCTTGACTTCACTTGGCTTTGCTTGACTTCACTTGGCTTCGCTTCCCTTCGCTTGGCTTTGCTTGGCTTCGCTTCGCTTGGCTTGGCTTTGCTTTGCTTCGCTTGCCTTCGCTTCGCTTCGCATTGCTTGGCTTCGCTTGGCTTCGCTTGGCTTTGCTTTGCTTTGCTTGGCTTCGCTTTGCTTCGCTTGGCTTCGCTTCGCTTTGCTTGGCTTCCCTTTGCTTGGCTTTGCTTGGCATGGCTTGGCTTTGCTTGGCTTTGCTTGCCATCGCTTGGATTTGCTTGGCTTTGCTTGGCTTCGCTTGGCTTTGCTTGGCTTGGCTTCGCTTGGCTTTGCTTGGCTTCGCTTGGCATGGCTACGCTTTGCTTGGCTTCGCTTCGCTTCGCTTGGCTTCGCTTGGCTTTGCTTCGCTTGACTTGGCTTCGCTTCGCTTGGGTTCAGCTCGCTTGGCTTTGCTTTGCTTGGCTTCGCTTGGCTGCGCTTCACTTTGCTTCGCTTCGCTTTGCTTCGCTTCGCTTGGCCTCGCTTTGCTTCGCTTGGCTTCGCTTGGCTTTGCTTGGCTTCACTTGGCTTGGCTTGGCTTGGCTTGGGTTGGCTTCGCTGTGCTTCGCTTCGCTCCGCTTGGCTTTGCTTTGCTTTGCATGGCTTCGCCTTGCTTCGCTTGGCTTCTCTTCATTTCGCTTGGCTTTGCTTTGCTTAGCTTGGCTTCACTTGGCTTCGCTTCGCTTCGCTCGCTTGGCTTTGCTTCGCTTAGCTTTGTTTCGCTTGGCTTCGCTTGGCATCGCTTGGCATCGCTTGGCTTCGCTTCACTTCGCTTCTCCTGGCTTTGCTTTTCGTCGCTTGACTTACCTTGGCTTCGCTTGGCTTGGCTTTGCTTGGATTCGCTTGGCTTTGCTTTGCTTGGCTTCACTCTGCTTCGCTTCGCCTCGCTTGGCTTCGCTTGGCTTGGCTTGGCTTTGCTTGGCTTGGCTTTGCTTGGCTTTGCTACGCTTGGCTTTGCTTGGCTTCGCTTCGCTTCGTTTCGCATTGCTTTGCATGGCTTTGCTTCACATTGCTTGGCTTCGCTTCGCTTCATTTCGCTTTGCTTCACTTGGCTTCACTTGGTTTGCTTGGCTTTGCTGGGCTTCACTTGGCTTTGCTTGGCTTGGCTTGGCTTGGCTTGGCTTTGCTTCGCTTGGCTTCACTTGGCTTCACTTTGCTTCGCTTGGCTTAGCTTGGCTTTGCTTGGCTTGGCTTCGCTTGGCTTCGCTTTGCTTGGCTTCGCTTGGCTTGGCTTGGCTTCACTTGGCTTCGCTTGGCTTCGCTTTGCTTGGCTTTGCTTCGCTTCACTTGGCTTCACCTGGATTCGGTTGGCTTCGCTTGGCTTCAATTCGCTTGGCTTGGCTTGGCTTTGCGTGGCTTCGCTTCGCTTCGCTTGGGTTTGCTTGGCTTCACTTGGCTTCGCTTCGCTTGGCTTCGCTTCGCTTGACTTTGCGTCGCTTCGCTTGGTTTCACTTGGTTTCGCTTCGCTTGGCTTCGCTTGGCTTCGCTTGGCTTCGCTTGGCTTGGATTCGCTCCACTTGACTTCGCTTCGCGTGGCTTCGCTTGGCTTCTGTTCGCTTCGCTTGGCTTCGCTTGGCTTTGCTTGGCTTTGCATGGCTTCGCTTTGCTTCGCTTGGCTTCGCTTCGCCTGGCTTGGCATGGCTTTGCTTCTCTTGGCTTTGCTTGGCTTCACTTGGCTTCGCTTCGCTTGGCTTCGTTTGGCTTGGCTTCGCTTGGCTTCTCTTGGGTTCGCTTGGCTTCGGTTGGCTTCGCTTGGCTTTGCTTCGCTTTGCATGGCTTCACTTGGCTTTGCTTGGCTTCCCTTGGCTTCGCTTGGCTTCGCTTGGCTTGGCTTCGATTGACTTTGCTTGGCTTTGCTTGGCTTTGCTTCGCTTTGCTTGGCTTCGCTTGGCTTGGCTTGGCTTCGCTTTGCTTCGCATGGCTTTGCTTGCCATCGCTTGGCTTCGCGTGGCTTCGCTTGGCTTTGCTTGGCTTTGCTTGGCTTGGCTTGGCTTGGCTTGGCTTGGCTTGGCTTGGCTTAGCTTCGCTTCGCCTGGCTTCGCTTTGCTTGGCTTGGCTGCGCTTTGCTTTGCTTCGCTTGGCTTCGCTTCGATTCACTTGGCTTCGCTTCGCTTTGCCTGGTTTCACTTTGCTTGGCTTCGCTTGGCTTTGCATGGCTTAGCTTGGCTTGGCTTAGCTTCGCTTGGCTTGGCTTCGCTTGGCTTCGCTTGGCTTTGCTTCGCTTTGCTTGGCTTCGCTTGGCTTCGCTTGGCTTTGCTTGGCTTCGCTAGGCTTCGCTTGGCTTCGCTTTGCTTCGCTTGGCTTTGCTTCGCTTCGCTTGGCTTTGCTTGGCTTTGCTTAGCTTCGCTTGGCTTCACTTCGCTTGGCTTCACTTGGCTTCGCTTGGCTTTGCTTGGCTTCGCTTGGCTTACCTTGGCTTCGCTTGGCTTCGCTTGGTTTCGCTTGGCTTCGATTGGCTTTGCTTGGATTCGCTTGGCTTCGCCTGGCTTGGCTGCGCCTGGCTTTGCTTGGCTTTGCTTGGCTTCACTTGGCTTCGCTTCCCTTCGCTTGGCTTTGCTTGGCTTCGCTTCGCTTGGCTTGGCTTTGCTTTGCTTCGCTTCGCTTCGCATTGCTTCGCATTGCTTGGCTTCGCTTGGCTTTGCTTTGCTTTGCTTGGCTTCGCTTTGCTTCGCTTGGCTTCGCTTCGCTTTGCTTGGCTTCCCTTCGCTTGGCTTTGCTTGGCTTCGCTTCGCTTGGATTAACTTGGCTTCATTTTGCTTCGCTTGGCTTCGCTTCACTTGGCTTTGCTTGGCTTCGCTTCGCATGGCTTTTCCTGGCTTCGCTTGGCATCGCTTGGCTTTGCTTGGCTTGGCTTGGCTTGGACTGGCTTTGCTTCGCTTCTCTTTGCTTGGCTTCGCTTGGCTTGGCTTGGCTTCGCTTGGCTTTGCTTGGCTTTGGTCAGCTTTGCTTGGCTTCGCTTGGCTTCGCTTGGATTCGCTACGCTTGGCTTTGCTTCGCTTCGCTTGGCTTTGCTTCGCTTTGCTTGGCTTTGCTTGGCTTCGCTTGGCCTGGCTTCGCTTTGCTTCGCTTGGCTTTTCTTTGCTTCGCTTGGCTTTGCTTCGCATTGCTTCGCTTCGCTTGGCTTCACTTGGATTTGCTTTGCTTGGCTTTGCTTGGCTTCGCTTAGCTTCGCTTGGCTTTGCTTGGCTTCGCTTGGCTTTGCTTCGCTTCGCTTGGCTTCGCTTGGATTCGCTTGGCTTCGCATCGCTTTGGTTCGCTTGGCTTTGCTTGGCTTCGCTTGGATTGGCTTCGCTTGGCTTCGCTCGACTTCGGTTCGCTTTGCTTGGCTTCGCTTGGCATTGCTTGGCTTCACTTTGCTTCGCTTGGCTTCGCTTGGCCTTGCTTGGCTTCGCTTGGCTTCGCTTGGCTTTGCTTGGCTTCGCTTGGCTTTGCTTGGCTTTGCTTGGCTTCGCTTCGCTTCACTTCGCTTCGCTTTGCTTCGCTTCGCCTCGCTTGGCTTCGCTTGGCTTTGCTTGTCTTTGCTTGGCTTCGCTTGGCTTCCCTTGGCTTTGCTTGGCTTTGTTTGGCTTCGCTTCGCTTCGGTTGGCTTCGCTTGGCTTTGCTTGGCTTTGCTTGGCTTCCCCTGGCTTCGCTTCCTTTACTTGGCTTTGCTTGGCTTCGCTTTGCTTTGCCTCACTTCGCAAGGCTTCTCTTCGCTTCGCTTCGCTTGGCTTCGCTTCCCTTCCCTTGCTTTTGCTTTGCTTGGCTTCGCTTCGCTTCGCTAGGCTTCGCGTGTCTTCGCTTGGCTTTGCTTCGCTTTGCTCGGCTTCGCTTGGCATCGCTTGGCTTCACTTGGCTTCGCTTGGCTTTGCTTGGCTTCACTTTTCGTCGCATGGCTTCGCTTGGCTTCGCTTGGTTTCGCTTGGCTTCGCTTGGCTTCGCTTCGCTTGGCTTGGCTTCACTTCGCTTTGCTTGGCTTTGCTTGGCTTCGCTTGGCTTGGCTTCGCTTAGTCTTGTTGGTTTCGCTTCGCTTTGCATCGCTTCGCTTTGCTTGGCTTCGCTTGGCTTCGCTTCGCTTCACTTGGCTTCGCTTCGCTTGGCTTTGCTTGGCTTCGCTTGGCTTGGCTTGGCTACGCTTAACTTTGCTTGGCTTTGCTTGGCTTGGCTTGGCTTCGCTTTGCTTCGCTTCACTTGGCTTTGCTTCACTTCGCTTGGCTTCGCTTCACTTGGCTTGGCTTCGCTTTGCTTGGCTTCGCTTGGCTTCCCTTCGCTTCGCTTCACTTTGCATCGCTTGGCATCGCTTGGCATCACTTGGCATCGCTTGGCTTCACTTCACCTCGCTTGGCTTCGCTTCACTTCGCTTGGCTTTGCTTGGCTTTGCTTGGCTTCGCTTGGCTTCTCTTGGATTCGCTTGGCTTCGCTTGGCTTCCCTTGGCTTGGCTTCCCTTGGCTTCGCTTCGCTTGGCTTCGCTTTGCTTCGCTTCGCTTGGCTTCGCTTGGCTTCGCTTTGCATTGCTTGGCTTCTCTTGGCTTCGCTTGGCTTCGCTTGGCTTTGCTTGGCTTCGCTTAGTCTGGCTTCACTTGGCTTCGCTTTGCTTTGTTGGTTTCGCTTTGCTTGGCTTTGCTTCGCTTCGCTTGGCTTTGCTTGGCATCGCTTGGCTTTGCTTGGCTTCGATTGGCTTCACTTGGCTTCACTTGGCATCGCTTTGCTTCACTAGGCTTCGCTTGGCTTTGCTTGGCTTCGCTTGGCTTTGCTTGGCTTCGCTTGGCTTTCCTTGGCTTTGCTTGGGTTGGCTTGGCTTGGCTTGGCTTCCCTTCGCCTCGCTTGGCTTCGCTTGGCTTCGCTTGGCTTGGCTTTGCTTTGCTTGGCTTGGCTTCGCTTGGCTTCACTTGGCTTTGCTTTGCTTCCCTTCGATTTGCTTGGCTTTGCTTGGCATCGTTTGGCTTCGCTTGGCTTTGCTTGGCTTGGCTTCGCTTGGCTTGGCTTGGCTTTGCTTCGCTTCGCTTCGCTTCGGTTAGCTTTGCTTGGCTTTGCTTGGCTTCACTTGGCTTCCCTTGGCTTTGCTTCACTTCGCTTTGCTTCGCCTGGCTTTGCTTGGCTTCTCTTTGCTTCGCTTGGCTTTGCTTCGCTTGGCTTCTCTTGGCTTCACTTCGCTTCGCTTGGCTTGGCATTGCTTCGCTTGGCTTGGCTTCGCTTGGCTTCACTTGGCTTCGCTTGCTTCGCTTCCCTTCAATTTGCTTGGCTTCGCTTGGCATCGTTTGGCTTCGCTTGGCTTTGCTTGGCTTCACTTCGCTTCGCTTGGCTTCGCTTGGCTTTGCTTCGCTTGGCTTGGCTTCACTTGGCTTGGCTTGGCTTGGCTTCATTTCGGTTGGCTTCGCTTGGCTTTGCTTGGCTTCGCTTGGCTTCCCTTGGCTTTGCTTCGCTTGGCTTCGCTTCGCTTCGCCTGGCTTTGCTTGGCTTCTCTTTGCTTCGCTTCGCTTCCCTTTGCTTTGCTTCGCTTGGCTGGCTTCGCTTCGCTTGGCTTCGCTTCGCTTCGCTTCGCTGCGCTTCGCTTCGCTTCGCTTCGCGTGGCTTCGCTTCGCTTCGCTCGGCTTCGCTTGGCATTGCTTGGCTTTGCTTGGCTTTTCTTGGCTTCACTTCGCTTTGCTTGGCTTCGCTTGGCTTTGTTAGGACTAAGGACGAAGTTTAAGTGAACTTAGGAGCTAGAATTACTCAAAATATAATTCCGAAATTCTGGACAGAAAAGTCTTCACAAGAAATGACGTCGACAAAACACTGGCTGTTCGAATGTCGGGAAAATCGGATATGTTATAGCTTGTAATCGTAGCTACTGTTCTCAATTTGAATCGCGTCGATTGATGGAGTACTGAGGACAATTTGTCTTTCGACGCACTAGGGGGTAAGCTGTAGGAGGAGAACTTATCTCAATCGCAAAAGTTCAATCTAAGTTCTTGACTCTCACAAGGAATTAGATGAGCAAGAGAGAGGTTGGGATAGAAAGATAGGGATGAGAGGGAAGGTCCCAAGAGAGTCCCCAACCAAGGAAACCCCATAAGCACAAAGTTCCCTCCCTATAGGAACCTCAACTTTGACATTTGTCCCTTCCCAACCAATCCATCCAAGCTGGCCACCCTTCCCAACCTAGCTTGGTTATTCCCAACCAATTTGCAGCTGCTACAGTAGAGTGACGAATTTACCCAGCCTCAAAGGTCCCAACTCCATATAGAGTCACCCCACAACTTCACTTTGTAACCGCCGCAATTGTAACGCAAGCTCATGAACTTTGAATCTTCATAGCTTTCGCGTTCTTGCTCCGATTGAAGCGATTCTTGTTGCGTCGGAAAGATCTTCTCAAGATCTATCATCACAAACACCTGCTCAGACAGAATAACACAAAACACATTCCCAAACTCCAGAACACACACCACACAAAGTTTTTCACACACTGTCAAACCATACATGCGAATTGAAACAAGGGATTGGAGGCAAACAGAATGTGATAGCATATGATGACATCACACAACAATCTCCCCCTCTGGCTGCCAACCATCATCCACTATACCAACATCCCAAGCATGCATACTCAATTCACACTCATCCCAACAAGCTTCATGCCCTTCCAATGATCCGCCTCCGCCAGACGCTTAGTGAAAATATCTGCTGCTTGCTGATGGGTCTTCACTATCTCCAGCTGCACCTCCTTATCAAGGAGTCTCCTCACCCAATGCCACTTAGGCCTTATGTGTTTTGTCAGCCCATGCAGACAAGCATTCTTGGCAAGCTTCATAGCAGACTCATTGTCACAAAACACAAGTGTCGGCTCCTCCTGGCCAACTCCCAACTCCTCCAACAAACGCCTCAGCCACACCACTTCCTTGACCCCATGGTGTAAGGCCATGTACTCAGTCTCACATGAGGACAATCCCACCTCATTCTGCTTCTTGCTGCGCCAGCTCACAGTACCACCTCCTAGCAAGCACACATATCCCCCAATGCTGGTGCCATCCGCTTTCACTGAGTTGAAGCTAGTGTCAGTATAGCAACTCAAGAGCATCTCTCCATTCTTCACATCTGCAGCACCTCTCTGCAACCGCTGCCTCACTCCACTGTACTCCAATCCCACTGATGCCGTAGCGCTCGCATTGCGGACCAACCTCTTGGCCGCTTCTAGCTACTCATGACTAGGGCGTGAGACCACACTAGCCAAGTGTGATGTAGCAAATGCAATGTCAGGCCGTGTATGATTTGCAGCATAATTCAGCGACCCAACCATCGAATGAAACAGCTTCCTGTCACTCTCACCCACTACCTCCTCATCAGCACTTGGCTCCACAGTAAAACCCTGAAGGTATTGGTGTTGCTGGCTTTCCCCCATCTTGCAGCCCATACTTCTCAGCCAACCCCTCACAGTACTTCCTCTGGTGCAACCTTAGCACACCCTTTTCCACATCTCTCTCCACATGCATCCCCAGGTAGTACTTCACCTCACCCATCTTGGAACACTTGAACTGCATCTCTAGCATCTGCTCTGCGCTGTCCAGCAAAGCAGTTGATGCAGAAAAGAGAAGGATATCATCCACATACACCAAGAGCATGAGGATTTCATCCTTCTCCTGCAACAGGAATAGGCTGGGGTCACACTCACTCTTCTTGAAACCCCCAGCCAACAACGCCTCCTCCAACTTGTGATACCATGCACGAGGCGCCTGCTTAAGGCCATAGATGGCCTTCTTCAGCCTGCAGACCCTTCCGCTCCCATCATCCAGCCCCTCTCGCTGCTTCATGTACACCTCCTCCAGAATGATCCCATTCAGAAAGGCAGTCACAATGTCCATCTGCCGTATCTTCCATCCCAAGGAGTGCAGCTATCGCCAACAGCACCCTTAGTGTTGTTCCTTTCCCCACAGGAGCAAACACCTCATCATAGTCCTTCCCCTTTGTCTGCTGAAACCCCCGTGCCACAAGCCTAGACTTGTAGCGGGTCAGCTCCCCTTCAGGTCCATACTTGTGCCTGTAGATCATCTTGGAAGTGATTGCCTTCTTCCCAGGAGGCAAGTCACACAGGTCCCATGTCTCGTTCTCAATCAGGGACCCGAACTCCTCATCCTCACTCGCCTTCCACTTCTCCCCATTTGGTCCATTCAAGGCCTCCTCTCGAGTCTTGGGCTCAGGGATTGGTGCCCAGTAGCAGTGAGCGATCTCATCTTCCTCAATCTGCTCAACCACACTCCCAGCCTGCACCACATTCGGCTTGCCTCTTCCCCCATAGGTCAGCCTCACCGGAGGGCGCACATCCCTCCTAGGTCACTCAGGCGGGTGTGGAACTCGAGGTGGAAACTCATGCTGCTGCTGCTGCTGCTGCTCCACTTTAGCTGCTCCCCCTTTCTCAGTCACCCCAAACATCTCCTCCTTAGACACTGCAACCTCCACCTGTCTTGAAGGCCGCTGCACCTCATCTGCCTCCACAATGAGCGGTGTAGATGGAAGCTTCTGTTGTTGCTGCTTCCATTCCTTGTAGTATAGGGACTCAAGAAACTTCACATCCCTTGACACTGTCAGCTTCTGGGTGGTCAATTCCCATAGCAGCCACCCCTTGTGATCCTTTGCAATCCCCAAGTGCACACTCCATCTTCCAGAAGCCTCCAACTTCCCTCTTTTCTCCTTAGGCACATGAAACACTACCATGCACCCAAATGCCCTCAGCATGTTCACAGCTGGAGCACTCCCATATCACTTGGTATATGGGATCCACTCCTTATCCCCAACTGTAGCTATTCTCAGCACTTTCTTTTCGTCACTCCCTTCTGCCGGAAAACTATGTCGAGCGAGTTTGCCACCGACACAAGAGACACACGGCAGATCAGTGCTCGGCGTCTTCTCAATATCCAAGCCCGTAGCTGCTCCGTGCGCCGCAGTCCGCCGAATCATCTCGACCTCAGCATGGGCCAGACGAGCATGCCACACGTCCGTAGAGGAGCGCGCGTTGGTTGCCAATGTGCGCAGAGCAATCGCTTCTGCCGCAGGCTTTTGCTGCGGCCATGGCTGCAGATTGGTGCTGAGAACCCGGCCTTTTTATCGAGCTTGCCCGAGCAGAATGTCGTCCGCAGAGAGCATGATAGTTTCCTCGCCAGTGTCCTTCAGCTTCACTCCACAGTCCTTCAGCTGCCCGGCAGAAAGCAGATTGGTTTGGATTCCAAGGACGTATAGTACATCTGGGACCAAAATCCTCTTCCCAGCCTCGCCAAGCAGAGCAATGGTTCCCCGTCCTCGAACAGCTTGGATGGCACCGTTAAATCCGCGAACGTGCCGGATTTCGCCGTCCTTGCGCATTTCTACGAAAGCCTTGTCATCTCCCATGAGGTGGTGCGAACATCCACATTCCAGTAGAATGACTACAGGGTTGGCTTCCACAGCAGCTACAATCGCCTGGAAGTCTTCGCCATCTTCTGGATCCAACGAGATGGGCAGATCGTCCGTCTTCTGCTGTTCTACGATCGCACACGAGGGTCCTTTTCGATCAGCAGAACCAGAGTTCTCAGAAGAGCCACCACTCTGCGTGCCAGAGGGCGGATTACTTTCTCGCTTCTGCGAATGATCATCGTTCCTCTTGCCTTTGCAATCTGGGCACTGAGCAGTGAAGTGACCGATTTCACCGCAGACGAAACATGGTTTATCCTTGTTCTTCTTGGCCGATTTCTTCTTGTCGTTGCGGCCGTCCTTCTACTCTGCGGCGGAGTCATTCGTAGAAGAGACCCATCGCCACTGTTGCTGCTGCTGCTGCCGAGGTGGTTGTCCCGTCGACGCCCAGTTCAATTGTGGCAGAGGAGACTCATTGCACTGCTCGATCGCAAGGGTAGATTCTTCCTCAACGACGTAGCTCGTCAGAGTGTTTTCGTCGAGGGTTTTCCGCACATCCGGAAACTTGATCATGCACCGTAGATAGCTGTACTGCGATGGCAGACCCTTGACAACGTGTGTCACGTAGGAAGCCATCGAGTATCGTACTCCAGTCATCCACAGATTAGCCAGCAACTGATGTGCACGGGTGCAGTAGGCGGTAGCAGTCTCGTACTCTGCCATCTCCAGACTTGCCAGACTCTGCTCCAACTGACCGATGTAGAGATCGTCAGTAGCCTTGTAAGTCTTCATGATGAATCGCCATGCTTGGTAGCCCGCATCCACTCGCAGACGACAACCCTTCAATGCCATCTTCACAGAAGGCGAGCAGCAGCGCGAGATCACCATGAATGTCAGCAGCTGGACAGAGCGGAACTGCCCGTACCACAATGCATCCGACACAGGAGGGGCTTTCGTTGACCCGTCGACAAACCGCCTTAGTTGCGCAATCTCCAGCTGAGGTTCTATGGACTCGACCCACGACGCCAAGTCGTGTTGTCCCTCAAGGAGCCTTGGCACCACGATTTTGTCAGGAGAAAACTTGAAGTAGCCGAATTCAGGAGCAATCCCTCTATCCTTCGAGGCTGTCGGTAGAAAGGCAGTAGAGCCATCGGCAGCGTTGTTTGCGCCGTCACGACCGCCAGAACGGCCTTCTTCAGCAGCACTCTTCTTCTTCAAGCTTGACTCCCTTGCAGGGTCCCTTCCGTCGCCCACGCTTGATCCTTCACCATTCAGCGTTTCTCCTTCTCGTAGAACACCGCGTGACTCTCGCACTCTGCCTTCTGCCAAACCTTCCACGTTCTCCTTGTCTCGGGAGTCTTCCACTGCACGCGCCCGCGGATGATCCATCTCCCATTGAGCTCGTAACCCCATCAGCATGAATTCGAGCTCCTTCTCTGGGAGGTCTTCATAGCGAGCTATCAAGGCAGCCTCCTACGCCTCGAGATCATCGACCACCTCACGGACATCCGACTCGCCGTCCGTCATATCGACAATCAAGACCTTCTGCGAGACCTAACGTAGTCGATTCGACCTCTATGGTTCAGGTGTTCGATCCACGCTCACCGCACCATGCAGAGTTTTCTGCTATTACGGGAGCTTCTGCAGAAGTGCCTGATGCAGATAGAGCTCTCTAGCTCTGTCGTTCTCAAAGAAGAAAGTTGCCTTCAGAATTGTGTGTTTCACTGCGTAGCTTTTGAGAAAGCTTGGGCACACAAATTCACTAGAATCAAGATTACAAAGTATGGTACACAAGGCAAACACTAGTACTACCCCATTGAAACTCATTTGAACACAGAGAGAACGTTCGCACGAGAACGTTTACAGAACTACTCTAAGCTGCGCTTAGCCAAGTCAGCAATGGCAGGTGAAAATTACAGCATATGCTTAGTTGGTAATTTTTACCTACTTAGAAGTAGTTATTCTAACAGTTTCAGAAATGAAACTGTCAGATGTTACGCACATTTCCGCAGTTACGAAATGTGTGCCACGTGTTCAATTTCTCAATGTCGCTGGTAGATTTTGCCGTTGTTTGGTCCAGATCGGTTCTGAGGTTAACTTACGAAATCGCAAATTTCTCGCGATTGCGGAACGTTCCGTCATCAGAAAAAACTAAGTCCTCGTTTTCTGTCGAAGGGGTCACTCGCAGAAGCGAAGTCCGAGATGACTCTCTGCCGTGCTTCTACCAAATTTTGTTTCAGCCGAGGGGGTCGTCAACAAAAGAGATAGCCGAATTGCATTTCTGCCGAACTTCGTGTTGTGTGATGTCATCATATGCTATCACATTCTGTCTGCCTCCCATCCCATGTTTTCAACTTGCAAGTGTGGTTTGAACGTGTGAAAGAATTTGTGTGTGGTGTGTTCTGGATTTTGGGAATGTGTTATGTGTTATTTTTGTTTGAGCAGGTATTTGTGATGATATATCTTGAGAAGATCTTTCCGACGCAACGAGAATCCCTTCAATCGGAGCAAGAACGCGAAAGCTATGAAGATTCAAAGTTCATGAGCTTGCGTTACAATTGCGGCGGTTACAAAGTGAAGTTGTGGGGTGACTTTATATGGAGTTGGGACCTTTGGGATTGGCGAAATTCGTCACTCTATTGTAACAGCTGCAAATTGGTTGGAAACAACCAAGCTAGGTTGGCAAAGGTGGCCAACTTGGATGGATTGGTTGGGAAGGGACAAATGTCAAAGTTGGGGTTCCTATAGGGGGGGAATCTTTGTGCTTATGGGGTTTCCTTGGTTAGGGACTCTCTTGGGACCTTCCCTCTCATCCCTCTCTTCTATCCCAACCTTTCTCTTGCTCCTCTAATTCCTTGTGAGATTCTTGAACCTTGATTGAACTTTTGAGATTGAGTTAAGTTCTCCTCCTACAGCTTACCCCCTCATGCGTCGAAAGCCATAGCGTCACGAATACTTCATCAATGAACGTGATTCAAATTGGGAACGGTATGTGAGATTAAGAGCTAGAACATACCAGAGTTTCGCGACATTCCAACGGCTAGCTTTTTGTCGACGTCGTTTCTTGTGAAGATGACTTTTCTGTCCATAATTTCGGATTTATATTTTGAGTAATTCTAGCTCCTAAGTTCACCTAGACTCCGTCCTTAATCCTAACACCAGCTTCCATCTTCCATCTTCCATCTTCCATCTTCCATCTTCCATCTTCCATCTTCCATCTTCCATATTCCATATTCCATCTTCCATCTTCCATCTTCCATCTTCCATCTATCTTCAATCTTCCATCTATCTTCCATCTATCTTCCATCTATCTTCCATCTTCCATCCATCTTCCATCTTCCATCTTCCATATTGCATCTTCCATCTTCCATCTTCCATCTATCTTCCATCTTCCATCTTCCATCTTCCATCTTCCATCTTCCATCATCTTCCATCTTCCATCTTCCATCTTCCACCTTCCATCTTCCATCTTCCATCTTCCATCTTCCATCATCTTCCATCTTCCATCTTCTTCCATCTTCTTTCATCTTCTTCCATCTTCCACCTTCCATCTTCCATCTTCCATCTTCCATCTTCCATCTTCCATCTTCTTCCGTCTTCTTCCATCTTCCATCTTACATCTTCCATCTTCCATCTTCCATCTTCCATCTTCCATCTTCCATCTTCCATCTTCCATCTTCCATCTTCCATCTTCCATCTTCCATCTTCCATATTCCATATTCCATCTTCCATCTTCCATCTTCCATCTTCCATCTTCCATCTATCTTCAATCTTCCATCTATCTTCCATCTATCTTCCATCTATCTTCCATCTTCCATCCATCTTCCATCTTCCATCTTCCATCTTCCATCTTCTATCTTCCATCTTCCATCTATCTTCCATCTTCCATCTTCCATCTTCCATCTTCTATCTTCCATCTTCCATCATCTTCCATCTTCCATCTTCCATCTTCCACCTTCCATCTTCCATCTTCCATCTTCCATCTTCCATCATCTTCCATCTTCCATCTTCTTCCATCTTCTTTCATCTTCTTCCATCTTCCACCTTCCATCTTCCATCTTCCATCTTCCATCTTCCATCTTCCATCTTCTTCCATCTTCTTTCATCTTCTTCCATCTTCCACCTTCCATCTTCCATCTTACATCTTCCATCTTCCATCTTCTTCCATCTTCTTACATCTTCTTCCATCTTCCATCTTCCATCTTCTTCCATCTTCTTCCATCTTCCACCTTCCATCTTCCATCTTACATCTTCCATCTTCCATCTTCTTCCATCTTTCATTTTCCATCATCTTCCATCTTCCATCTTCCATCTTCCATCCATCTTCCATCCATCTTCCATCTTCCATCTTCTATCTTCCATCTTCCACCTTCCATCTTCCATCTTCCATCTTCCATCTCCCATCTTCCATCATCCATCATCTTCCATCTTCCATTTTCCATCTTCCATCTTCCATCTTCCATCATCCATCATCTTCCATCTTCCATCTTCCATCTTCCATCTTCCATCTTCCATCTTCCATCTTCCATCTTTCATCATCTTCCATCTTCCATCTTCCATATTCCATCATCTTCCATCTTCGATCTTCCATCTTCCATCTACCATCTTCCATCTTCCATCTTCCATCTATCTTCCATCTTCTATCTTCCATCCTCCATCTTCCATCTTCTAACTTCCATCTTCCATCTTCCATCTTCCATCTTCCATCTTCCATCTTCCATATTCCATATTCCATCTTCCATCTTCCATCTTCCATCTTCCATCTTCCATCTATCTTCAATCTTCCATCTATCTTCCATCTATCTTCCATCTATCTTCCATCTTCCATCCATCTTCCATCTTCCATCTTCCATATTGCATCTTCCATCTTCCATCTTCCATCTATCTTCCATCTTCCATCTTCCATCTTCCATCTTCCATCTTCCATCATCTTCCATCTTCCATCTTCCATCTTCCACCTTCCATCTTCCATCTTCCATCTTCCATCTCCCATCTTCCATCATCCATCATCTTCCATCTTCCATTTTCCATCTTCCATCTTCCATCTTCCATCATCCATCATCTTCCATCTTCCATCTTCCATCTTCCATCTTCCATCTTCCATCTTCCATCTTCCATCTTTCATCATCTTCCATCTTCCATCTTCCATATTCCATCATCTTCCATCTTCCATCTTCCATCTTCCATCTACCATCTTCCATCTTCCATCTTCCATCTATCTTCCATCTATCTTCCATCTATCTTCCATCTTCTATCTTCCATCCTCCATCTTCCATCTTCTAACTTCCATCTTCCATCTTCCATCTTCCATCTTCCATCTTCCATCTTCCATCTTCCATTTTCCATCTTCCATCTTCCATCTTCCCTCTTCCCTCTTCCATTTTCCATGTTCCATCTTCCATCTTCCATCTTCCATATTCCATCTTCCATCTTACATCTTCCATCTTCCATCTTCCATCTTCCATCTTCCATCTTCCATCTTCTTCCATCTTCTTCCATCTTCCATCTTCTTCCATCTTCTTCCAACTTCTTCCATCTTCTTCCATCTTCTGGCAAGATCAGAATTCGCCGGGGGGGCAATCCGGCTGCAACTGCCTAGAAATACCCCCCCCCACCCCCCTCCCCTTCCCCCCTCCTCGCACCCAGTGTGGCAGTGACATTTTTTCCGGCTAAGTCCCAAACTTTCAGAAACAATCCCATGGAGCCCCTGAACCCAGGAAATTCGGCTAAGTCCCTCACACACGTAACTCCCACACCAGCAAAACTCAGAAAATTTGGCTAAGTCCCCAACTTCCAGCAGCATTCCTTCCTTAACCCCGCAACCAAGCAAATATGGCAAAGTCCCCCACACACAGACATACCGTGCTCCTCCCACGCGCACCACCTGAAACCCAGAATTTTCGGCTAAGTCCGTCACAGTCAGGAACATTCCTTCCTCGATCATAGTTGAATTCGGCTAAGTCCCTCCCAAACAGAGATAGTCCTCCTACCTACACCCACGAAACTTCGGCTAGTCCTCATTGCAGGAACATTCCTGCATTTACCCTACAGCATAGAGTATTTGGCTAAGTCTCCCTTAAACATAGAGAATTTTACACAGAGAGACTCCTCCCACCAGGACCCTAGATTGGTTTTGAGGCTTCTTGATCCATCAGGATCCTCCCTGCAGAAAAGTCTCAATTTTCAGGGTCCCCTTAAATAAAATCCTGAGCCATCAGAATTACTTTAAAAAAAATACCGGTTTTTCAATCTTTCTATACATGTTCTAGTTCATGATTTTTGTGTGTTCAAGTCTTAGTTTTTGGGGGTGCTGGGAATTCGTAGCGAATTCTCGCATGTGTGACGAGATTGGGGGATGGGCATGAAAAGACAATTGGTGGGGGGGAGAGGGGGGAAGGGCTGAATAGGGGGGGAGGCGACAAGATTGCAGGGGCGGAGGGAATCTCTTCCCTCGCAGAGCCCTAGGGCAGGCGCACATCAAGCAAATTCGGCCAAGGGCCAGCAATTGCCCTCACAGTCCTCAGCACACCTCCCTCACATGACCTCCAACATACAGCGCGGATATTTTTTTGACCAAGGGCCAATCAGCGCCCTCACACAGCCTCGGGGGGTGGGGGAAGGGGGGGGGGAGAACCTCGAAATTCTTGACTGCCCCCCCTAGACACGCTTATGGAAAGGACTAAGACCCGCTACAATGCTGAGAAATTCAGGGTTCGCTAAGAAACCTTGCTGAGGGATCAGAGTTTACCCTTACAAAAAGCCTGAAAAAACAGGGTGTGTCATTTACAAAACCCTGCACAATCAGGGTAAGTACCGAGAAACTCCCTGTTTTTTTCCTGAATCAGGAAAATTTTCCTGTCTTCTGGGGGCGTGCCTCCCACCCAGGCCATCCTAAACCTTGAATATTTGGCGTCCCTCACAGACTGGAGAATTCCTCTTACAGCCCCGCATGCCCACGGAGCTATGAAAATTTGGCTAAAAACGTTTAGCCACGTTTCCCTCCTCCCCCTTCCCGCAACCCGGAAAGTTGCGAAGGTTGCTGGCACATATTCTACCCTACTTTAGCGGGTTTGTCAGAAAACTAATGGAGGAAATTCACACTCCTAACATAGCAAATCCAAAAGTACTCTCTTTTTCTGGCACTCCGCAAATGTTACCTTGTTTGGACCTTGAACATCTTGACATGTCCGAGTCAATGTTTGCTGTAACTCGGCTAAAAGTAACTTTGTACCCGAATCCGGATGAAACAGAAATCAACTACCCTGAAATCCGGATGAATCAAGGTGCAGGGGGGTGGGGAATCCGGGAGAAATAGAGTCTTAAAAAACCTTAGCGTGCGCCCTGGTGAGGGCCACTTTTCTGGGTTCGGTTCGGACAAACCCCATGGTCGGGAATACTGTACAGAACTAGCGACGATGTTACGCTGTGGAGAAGCTCGTTGCAAGTGTTATGAATTATAACTCAGAGTATAGCGCAGAATACTGTAGGGGAACGTGATTACAATGTTGTACAGAATGACGATAGAAATGAGACCTAGGCAATATATAAGGCGAGTTGACCAGGTTGAATGTCGAGTGTTGGACCAGTCAAGGGCTCGATAGTCCCGAGGGTTACGGGGTCAAAATGGGTTCGGGGCGACTCGGGAAGAGGTTGGGGACCGACGAGGTCGACGGGGGCTGGTTTGGCGCGTGACTTGAGGGCCGAGCCTGCGGACACGAACTATTCGCGTGTACTCGCTGTGGCAAGCCCAAGGAATCGTAATTCCTTACAGCAAGCCCTGATTGATGTCCTACTTCGCAATCCATACAAGCAAAGCTAACCTCCGAAGTACACACCACTTGAATAAATACAAATTCTTGGAAACGGTCAGCCTACCTACTGGCTTGTAGTTTAGGGTCGAGGCTGTTTAAAACTACATTGAACCAACTGGCTTGGTGGCATAACATTCTCCAATTGATGTATACACTCCCTGAAGCCCGATAAGGTGTCCAAGGGCATGGCTGCTAAACCCGCACGCTTTTCCTATCATTTATTCTTTTTGTACTATGCATGACACAGCAATCTTCCCAACTAGCATTATGGGTAGCATAACAACTCGCCCAGCGGATAACTCAACCCCTATGAGACAAGGTTAGTGCAGAATGAACAGCTGCCTGCAACCTCTCAGCTAAAACCCTCAACCACCCTCTCCCTCCCACCACCACCCCCATCTCCTTTGCCCCCCCTCCTGCTGCTGCTGCCGCTGCTGCAGCAGCTGCTGCCGGTGGTGGTGGCATCTCCTTGATTGCCTTACCGATCAGCTGCTTACACCTGTCCCAGTCCTCTGTGTTACTCCAGCATCCCTTCCCCCCATGACTCCCATCAACGGCCAGCAGCGACAGCTGCAGAATCAACGGCCCTCGCGCACCCGGAGCAACAGAGGCGGCACCTGGACCAGTTGCACCTGTACCAGCAGCTGCCGGATTAGCTGGGGCGGCAGAGAAATGCAAGCGTAGGCGGACCGAAACGCAGTGCGCCAGCCAGCCTGCGCCGCCTGCGATGTGGACCGGCAGATGGGCAGCGGAGAGGGCGGCATGGTCGATGAGCAGGACGAGAGAGAAATCCACCCGACTGTCTGCCCGGCTGTAACTGATATCGCTGCGGTCGGCACTATTGCCAGCTGTACTGCCAGCTGTACCAGAGCCTGGGTGAACCTGCCCTGCAGATACACCTCCCCCAGTTTGGCCTCCGCTGTTCTTTCCAAAAGAATCTGGGAGGTCCCATCCCAGACCGATGCGATTCTCAAAGCACAGATCCACTGTGACTCGGGTGGCTGGATGAATTTTTGGGATGTTACCTGCCCCAGATGCACCTGCAGATGGACCTCCCCCTGATACCGCCCCTCCTGATGCTGCTGCTGCTGCCACACCCGCTCCAGCTGCTGCTGCTGCTGCAGCGGCCAGCAGGCGCTGCTGTTCCCTTCTCATGGCGAGCAGACCCATGAACTCACGGATTACAGCCAATGGGAGCATGACAAGTGTCACGAAGGAGGACAGACGGGATACATCGAAGGGCTCCACTGCCACCTTGCGTGAAAACAGGTCGCTGATCTCCGCCAGCTCAGCAGGGGTCATGTCCACGTCAGCATCGTGTGTCATCGCGGGCGGGCGGCGCTGTGGAGCCATGCGGGCGTTTACAACCTGGAGGGGGGCGGGAGGTAGGGTCAAGGGAACATGCTTAAAGCCTGAGTCTAGAATGGTAGAAAACCATGTATACTGTCCATGATAACAGTGTCAATAACACTGCACGAAACCGATTTCGGCAAAGCTCCTCTAACGACAGATAATTATCGGCGAAAAAGATTCATCGCTCGTGACACAGAAGGAGCCCAACAACTTGCAATCAGCAGTGCGCAAATAGTGACGTGGTTGGGGGCGGGGGGGGCAAACTATACACAACTGTTCTGGCGTCACCGAGTCTCGGCAAAAAATGCGTCTAGAATGGTACGGGGCGTTTTCAACTTCAGTATGAGTGAACAGTGAGTTCTAGGTTTGTCTCATATAGCGAGTTTCGCACACAGCCCCGTTTCACTGAGGGTCGCGATGTGGCGGTCCCCAGCACTGGGTTACTCCTACTTTTACGAAAACAAGTTCAGGAATCCTGAACTTGATAGCCAACCAATGTAGACTCGGGCTTTAATATGAATGGATTGAGGCGCCTCGGTAGGGCAACCTGCATGGTATAACATGGCATGTCACAGCAACCTTGAAGCACGGATCCGAGAACCTCCGGGGATCAAAACCTAACTATTTGAAACCCAGCCTCAACCTGGGTATGGTATGGTATGGTATGGCATGGCATTCACCTGCAGCATAAGCTGAAGCTGGTCGCCAGCAGTGGGGCGGCGATGGCGGTGCAGATTCACCATGTACACATAGTTGCTGGGTGGGGGGGCGAGATAAATGAAGGGGGGTGGTGGGGGTGAGAAAGAGAGAGATAAAGGGGGGTGAAGTGGGGAGGACAGCATCCAACCAAGCCGTTGATGCAGAGCCACCCAGTGAAGCACTAAGCAGCTACACCTTCCGTGCAAGCCAGAGAAAGAGAAGAGAGTGAGAGAAGAGAGAGAGAGAAGAGAGCGAGAGGCTCACCCAATGAAGAACCGCAGTGCAGGCTGCTCGGGATCCTGCGACAGCAACCCAGCTTCCCTCGTCCCCATGGCGGGCCCCAGCACTGCCGCCAGCACAGAAGGGAAGCGAGCGAACAACCCAATGGTGCCCAGGTAGCGTAGCATGCTGCGCAGCACACGCTTGAGCAGAACGACCGGCACCCACGCGCCGCCGTACCCGCCGTCGTCCGACAGGCCCACCATGGCTGTGTGGGACTCGGCGCGCACGGAGGAGGCCAGGTTGGCTGCCATCTGCTGCCACCGCAGCATCTCCGCCCGTTGCTGCTGCTGCTGCTGCTGCTCTTGCTGTTGCTGCTGGTGCTGGTGCTGCATCTGCTGCAGCTGTTGCTGTTGTTGCTGTGAGTTGCCTGGTCCGATGGGAGGCTGCCCGCCACCTGTCAAACTCTCCCCCACCGGCCCTGTCCTGCCGAGCCTGCCAGGCCCGGATGTTGCCACCACAGCAGCAGCAGCAGCAGCAGCAGGCGGAGGTTCCGGAGCGTGGCGGTCGAGCTGTGAGAGCAGCAGAGAGACTTGTTCCAGAATGAAGGGGCGGAACTGGGGGCAGGGTAAGGAACCTCCGAGAGTGAGGTCCCCTCGAATCACACCACTTGCGGCTGCAGCAGCACCAGCGGCAACACCAGGCGAACCATTAGCTACTGCCTGTTTGCCGGCGCCGCTGGCGGCAGCACTACCAGCCGCTGCAGCAGCAGCGGAAACAGCAGCGGACGCTCCCGGGAATTTCGCGACGAGACCGGGCGGCAAGTCGTAGGTTTTGGGCGGCGGGGCGGGCTGCAGCCAGACGAAGTCGGGGCCGAAGCAGCGCATGTGGATGGCGAAGTCGTGGCGGTAGATGATGCGGAAGGAGAAGGGGCCGCGGGGGACGATGCTGATGTCCCCCGGGAGCAGCGTGCAGAGCGTTGCCCCCAGCATCAACCCTCGAGATGCCCCCGCTGCTGCCGCTGCGGATGCTGCTGTGGCTGCATTGGCAGCAGCAGCAGCGGCAGTAGAGGCTGAGGCAGCGGCAGAAGCAGAAGCTTCCGGTGCTGCTGCTGTAGTGGCAGGTGGAGTAGAAGCAGCAGCGCCTGCAGACGCAGTGGAATGTGGGGGCCCACTAGAATGCGATGGTTGTGCGTGTGGTTGCTGCTGCTGCTGCTGCTGTGGTTGCAGGGGTGCGGGGTGATGGTTGTGGTGCGAGGGCAGCAGCGCGGGGGGAGGGACGGAGACGGAGCGGAGGGGGCGGATGGCGGAGTGCAAGGCGTGGAGAGGCGCTGCTGTGAGGCGGATGGCGTCAATCAACAGGCCTGCATCGCCCATGCGAACGCACTCCTCCAGGTACTGGTGGGGGGGAGAGGAAAGGATCAGAGGGTTGTTTGTTGGGGGTGAGTTTTGAGGCGTCTCAAACCTAACCTACTTAACCACGGATCAACAGGCCGGCATTGCCCATGCGCACACACTCCTCCAGGTACTGGTGCGGGAGAGAGAGAAAGATCAGAGGGTTCTGGGGGTTGGGCAGAGTTTTGGGGGGGGGGGGAAGAGAAGGAAGCAGATGATTGATATGATGAGAATGCGAGCATGTGATCAGCGCTAATGGTGTGGATGGACGAAGAGAGGTGAGGGGACGGGGATTGGGGATTGGGAATGTGAGCCATTTGCACCTGTGTGTGCGGCCACAAGTCGTCTGGCGAAACCACCACTCTGCAATCCACAGCCAGCGGCAGATCGCCCCCGTCATCAGCCCCAGTACCTCCACCAACAGCAGCAGCATCAGCATCAGCATCAGCATCAGCAGCAGCACCACCTCCATTGCCCCCTACATCGGCACCATCCTCCCTTTTCACTGCCACCGCCCCCTGGCCGCCCTCCTCCCCTCCTGCACCTGAACCAGCACTAGCAGAAGAAGCAGCACCAGCCGCAGCATTAGAAGCATAAGCACTAGAGGCAGCCGGGATCCATTGAATCTGGACGCGGACAGGACAGCCTGGCATGAGCATGCCGCCATCATATGCCAGACACACTGACGTGGGCCCCACAGACACCACCCGAACCGCCCGCCTCACCTCCCCCCACCTTCTCACCATCTCCTCCCTATCCCCCGCCTCCTGCACTCCCCACACCTCCCCCCCTCTCCCATCCGTTCCCCCTCCTCCTCTCCCCTCACCTCCCGCTCCTCCCCACCCTCCACCTCTCCCTCCCCCTGCTCTCCCCCCGCCTGCTGGCTTGCATCGGACAATCAGAATGCGTCTGAGCTGGCGGACGAAGAGGAAGGCCTCCCATGCGCACGCCAGGTCACGTGCCATGCTGGAGATGGCGGATTGGCTCATGCTGTGACACGTCAGCAGGAGCCCCTTGGGAGTGCATCGCATGCCTGGGGCAACGTCCCTGTTTCTGAGGCTTGAGGCAGCAGCGGTGGTGGGGGTGGGGGTGGCAGTGGTGGCAGTAGCGGTGGTGATGGTAGTGCTGCTGCTGCTGCTGCTGCTGCTGTCACTCTCCTCGCTGAAAGCCACTCCTTCCCGCGCCCAGTCGCAAGAGCGAAGCAGGCGCTTCATCCGAAGCTCAGCCCCTCCGCCTCTGCTCTCTCCCCTTGTTCCGAGCCTCATGGCACCAGGCTCGACAGCACCTGGCTCGATAAAACCAGGCTCGGCAGCACCGCCTGCTGATATGGTTTGAAGGTCAGGTTCGGCTAGTCTAGAAAAAGTTCCTCCTGGCTCGATCTCCTGCTGCTGCTGCTGTTGCAGCTGCAGCTGGCAAAACTCCTGAAGCCGCCACAAGCTGACAAAATGCTGAGCTGGCACCAGCACGGACCAGCTGGCAGTAGCCGGCGAGTCGGATCTCAACAGCAGGCACTGCCAGGAGGAGGCGGTATCTGGGGGCAGCGCAGCTGCTGCTGCAGGGGGGGGGAAGCCCGGGATGCGAAGCAGGGTCTGGGGCGTGACGAGGGAGGAGGGGCGGACGGGGGATGGGGCAGCAGCAGGAGAGGAGGAGCAGAGGGACGAGGCAATGAGGGGCGGCAGGCAGGGTGAGAAGGAGGAGGAGGAGGAGGAGGGCGAGAGTGAGAAGGGGGAGGAGGGGGAGGAGGAGGCGGCAGAGAGGAAGGGGACGGTGGAGAGACCGGAGGAGGAGAGGAGGGAGGAGAGCAGGGAGTGTTTGACGGCAGCAGCAGCCAGGTGCTGGGCTCGGGCCAGCACCAGGGGGAAGACGAGGGACGCAGGGGCCTTGCCCCTCCTTGCCAGCTGTACCAGCTCCTGCAGCGGCCGGCCAATCAGAGCGCAGCGAAGGGGTCGGGACGAGTGGTGCTGCTGCTTGCGCTTTGAAGCAGATTTGCCTGATGCTCCACCGCCCATTGTCACATCAGCATCAGCATCAGCATCAGCATCAGCATTGTCATTGATGCCGTCCTCATCCATTGCCGCACCACCAACGGAAGCAGCCACAGCTTGCTCTTTCCCTTCTCCCTCCTCATACCCCCATCCGTGCCTCTGATACTCCTCACCACCATCATCCTCCCAATCATCTCCCAAATCGAAGAGCTCCTCCCACCCTCCCACCATCTCCTTTCTCCCTCCTTCCTCCCCTTCCCCACCTCCCCCCCCTATCTCCCCTCCTCCCCCTTCCCCCTCAATAGCACCAGCCAGGGCGACCACCTCGGGATCTCCAGCCGCCAGCACCAGCGCACCCACCTCCAGGGCCAACCAGCGTGTGACACCTGGCGGGGCAAGCGACGCCACAAACGACTGCCCCGCTGCTGCTGCCCCTGCTGCTGTAGCAGCGGGAGCAGCAGCACCAGCAGTAGCACCAGCAGCAGCACCAGCGTCAGTGGCAGTGGCAGCAGCAGCAGCAGAAGCGGGATGGGGCAATGAAGTTGGCAGCGGTGGGGGAGACGTGAGTTGGATGAGGCGGAAGGAGAGAGAGAAGTCCGTTTGGATGTGAATGGCGAGGAGATAGGGCGGCCAGCAGGCGGGGGTGAGAGCAGGAGGGGCGGAGGGAGGAACGAGGTGGGGTGACGAGGGAGAGGAGTGGGTGGGGTACGGGAGAAAAGGAGGGTGCGAGAGGGAGAAGAGGAGTGTGCGGGGCGCGGGGGGGAGAGTGAGGGAGTGGGCTGGGTCGTCGGTGGTAAAGCGGATACCTGCTGTTCCGGCTTCATAGGGCTGGTATGGGGAAGAGAAGGGGGGAAAGGGGGGAGGGGGGGGGGGGGGGGGTAGAAGCAGGGGAAGAAGGAAAGGGTTGAAGAAGACAGGTGTAAGATTTTTTAGGATTCTCAAAAATCTCTCACAAGGGTTAAGGGAAGAGTGAGGCAATCGGAAGGCGAAGGCAAAAGAAGGGAAAGATGGAGAAAAGGTATGAAAACAAGCACGAGGACTGACAAAGAGAGCAACTAACGGCCTAGAACACCGGTGGAAAAAGGGAGGGAAACAGAGAGGCCTGACCACGGGCGACGTAAATTATGTTGACCTGCGCCCTGCAACCAACTGACCGCCAGACCCAGCGCAATTCCAGCTGGTGTACGTCGTGCATGCAGGCAGTGCAGCCGCCGCAGCAGCAGCACCAGCGCATTCCCATACGACACATTAGACCCACAGCTATTGCCAACTCACCACTAGACCCAGGGAAATTCCAGCTGCTGCTATCTGCACATGCAGGCAGTGCAGCCGCCGCAGCAGCACCAGCGCATTCCCATACGACACATTAGACCCACAGCTATTGCCAACTCACCACTAGACCCAGGACAATTCCAGCTACTGTCAGTTGAGCTGGCAGGTAGTGCAGTAGCAGTGGCACCAGAGCGTTCCCATTAGACCCACACCACAGCTATTGCCAGCTCACCACTAGACCCAGTCACCCAGGGCAATTCCAGCTGCTGCTATCTGTGCATGCAGGCAGTGCAGCCGCAGCAGCACCAGAGCATTCCGATGTGCCAACAGCTATTGCCAACTCACCACCAGGCCCAGAGCAATTCCAGCTGCTGTCAGTTGTGCATGCAGGCAGTGCAGCCGCAGAAGCACCAGCGCGTCGCCAGCTGTCGAGCTCCCACTGTTCAGCGCGCCCTCCACCTCCCTCGCCGCCGCCCAGGACAAACCCTTGCCGCCCACCCACACCTCGTACCGCCCGGTCCGCGTGTTTACCCCGATTCCAACAAACCACCCGCCACACGCTCTCACCCACAGCACCTCCCTCCCTCTCAGCCCAGATACGTCCCTACCCAACACATCCCAGCCCCTGCTGCTGCCTCCCCCCTGCTGTCTATCCCTTGGTGCTACCCTTTCCCCACCGTCTCCCTGTCTCCGCCGCTTGCCTCTCGGTGGGTTATGGGGTGGAGCGCCACCACCGGCGCCACCACTGCCACGAATACCATGAGCAAGAGCCAATGCGCCCAGCAGTTTCTTCCGCTTCCCCAGCACACTGCCCAATCTCTTCCCAACTTGCTTCAGATCCCCTTCCCCCCCCTCCTCCTCTTCCTCCCCGCCTCTCTTCTCCCCCAAAGTCGCTGCACTTTTCGCTGCACCTTCAGGCGAAAGCTGGAAAGGAGGAGGAGGTTTTGGGACGGAAGAGAAAGAAGAGGAGCGTGTGGACGGAGGAGGGAAGGAGAGGACGGCGTCTTGGGGGCCGGCACAGAGCAGCGGGGAGGCCAGGAGGTCGCGCCTTAGACTCGCCAGCTTGGCGTGTGCAGAGCACTGGGCGGCAAACAGCACCAGCTGCTCCACGTCGATCCTTGTCGGGTCCAGATACAGACAAACCTCGCCGCCCGTCACGGGGTCCACCACAGACGGCACGTGCTGGCAAACCAGCTGGGCGGGCAGCGGCTGGCGTGAGAACAGGGTGGAGGGAGGAGGAGCAGGAACAGCAGCAGCAGCAGCAGCAGCAGCAGCAGCAGCAGGGGTAGTGGCAGTACCAGGGGCAGACGCAGGAGGGACAGCGGGAGGAGGGAGAGGGGTGGCGGGGGGTGGGGCGAGAGAGAGGGTGAGGCAGGGGGGCGGTTCCTCGTCGCTCTCGAAGCGGGCGATGCCCAGGCGGCCCAGCACTGCAGAGGAGCCCCCCGTGCTGTCAGACTTGCCCGGGTCCAACCAGTACCATATGTGCAGCAGCGCAGGGGATACTGCTGGTACTGCCACCCCTCCCACCACACCCCCTCCTGCTCCCGCTCCTGCTCCTGCCCCGTCTGCCCCAGCACTCTCCCCTTCCTTCGCTCCTGCACTTGACGCTGCTGCTGCAGAACCACTGCCCCTCCCTCCCCCCAATCCGCCCCTACCCCCTATCCCTCCCGCCCCTCCTTTACTCCCACTAGGTCCCACAGACGTCCCAACACCCCCTCCCGCTCCCCCTCCCCCTCCTTCCCCTCCGTCCCGGGCAGCGACTTCGAACTTGAGGTGGTGGAGCCAGCGCGCGGAGGGGGAGGAGCGCGCCGAGCAGAGGGCGTGCAGCTGCAGGAGCACCTCGTCCGCCGCCACCCCGCAGCACACCTGGTGCAGCACCACGTGGAGGGCCGTGATTGGGTCTTCAGCTGCTGCTGCCATGCGCCGCTGCAGCTCGTCCGCCAGGGCCAGCTGCTGCACCTCGCTCATGGGCACGCCCTTGTGCTTGCCTGACAAGCCCTTCTGCCTCCGAAGTAGCTGCTGGCGCCTTTTCCTGTGCCTTGTGCCCTCTCCCGAACCCCCGTTGGTAACCTCTTCTCCCTTTCTCCCTCCACCTCCCTTAGTGTGCTTGTCAGCTTCTTCCTCCGCTTCCTCCTCTTCCTCCTCTTCTTCCTCCTCCAAATCTTCCTCCTCGCCCTCAGTCACGTTCTCAGCGCCCCGTACAAGAATCTTCACTTTAATCACCCGCCAGAGCGACAGATTAGAAGCATAACCCAAAGTGAGGTCCGCCTGATACTCCCCCTCCACGTACACGCGCACCTTGCCCCCTCCCACGCGCACCCTAGTGACCTCCGGGGGAATAGGCGTCTCCAGCAGCCGTGTCCTCAGGAACGAGTTGATCTGCTCTATGGCTGCTCGCCTGCCGCTGCGCCTGGCGGTTCTTAGCCTCACCCTCTTCTCTTTGCTTGTCTCCTTACTCTCTGAGAGAGAATCAGCAGCTGCAGTGGGGCCAGGTGTGGCAGTTGTGACAGCCGCAGCAGGAAAAGCTTCAGCTTCTTTATCACTTGGAGCAGCAGCAGCAGCAGCAGCAGCATCAGTCTCAGCAAGCTTGGCTCCTTTCACATCTACGGATGTCAAATATTTTTCCTCCTCTCCTTCCCCCTCCCCTTCCCTCTCCCCGTCACCCTCCTCCTCCTCCTCCTCCTCCTCTCCCAACAACCTCATAGCTTCAGCAGCTGCCGTCGCCGCTGCAGCAACCCCTGCCGGCGGCACCAACCCTGCTACCGAGGCTGGCCCGAGCCTCTGCAGCATCAGGTTCGGCGGGAGCTGCAGATCGTCAACGCAAGCGGGTAACCGGCGGTAAGCGTGCGTGGAGAGAATTTCGACGGCAGTAGGAACGTCATACAGAGGTGCTCTGGCCCCTTGTATCTGTGCGTGAGTCATCCATAGTCCGTCTGCTGCTTGGACAAACGCTGCGTCATGGTTGGCCAGCGCAGTCCACGCTTGCTTGCACCGCTCGATTACTGGCAGCTGGTTACACCATTTCGCTATAACGAGCAGCCGCAGAAGCTTCTGTCGCGTATGCCAGAGGAATTTCAGCAGAGCGACCTTTCTCTGTTTCTCGTCGTCCGGACCTCGCCCACTTGCCTCTGCCATCGCACGCGACGTCGCCAGCGATTCGCTCAGTTGTCGCAGCTCTCGCATGGTCTGCTGAACTGTCGCAGTCGTTAGCAGGCTCAGCGGGACGGTCTCCTCCACCGTCGGCGGAAGCATCGCTGGCGGACCTGGCGGAGCAGCCATTCCAGGCGGAGGCGGAAGAGCAGGTGGCGGAGCTTCCCCCACCCCTGCCATTTCCGCCAGTGGCTTTAGTCCAGAAAACTATTTAAGGCGAACACTCAGGAATTTCGACAGTATTATTCTGCGGCTATGGCTGGAACTATCTGCGATTCACCCGGAAACCTAGAATCTCCTAATTCTGGTGCTGATGCGGCGGCACATGATATTCTAGGTTTGAGGCGTACAGAACAAGCAGCCACTGAAGTAGCAGTCGGTGTCGGCAATCCCAAGGTCCGAAAGGTTTTGGCGTCAGGAGGAGCCAGGTTTGAAAACGCGGACGAAAAGCTGGCTTGAACGAATCTGGTTACCGAGCGGACAAAGCAGCAACCCAAAACACAACTTGAAAAACAATTGTCATATTGACTTCATGAAGTCACATTACCTCATTCCCCCAAGAAGCGATTATTGACTAACAAAGCCTTAAGGTTACATGTAAAATCAAGGAATACGTAAAGAGCTTAAGAATCATCAACAAACACGCGAGGCCTCGCCATCTCCTCCTTTTCGCTCAGCTCCTCGTACTGATACCAGTCGTCGGCGAACCATCCAACAGGCATGGGAGCCCTCACGAACACCTCAATGCCCTTGGGCACATGCACCAGCAACTCCACATCGTTCGCCTGCTTCTCAAATGGACCGCTTCTTGCAAAACCAGCCGTGTCTGAGCTCGAATCTTCGAAGCTAGTGACATGATCGGTGAGAGCAGCGCAGGCATCATCCCTAGTGCCAGTATGCGAACTGTTTGTAGCGTCAATGGATGACACGTCAGCATCGGGGTTGGTGCGCTGGCGTGGCTTGACGCCTGACAAGGAGACCCACCCAAGGCCGGAGATTGCGATGTCGGCTACAGGGCTGGTGGATTGGGATGGAAAGAACAGATCACATGCAGAGCGAATTAATGAGAAAATCACACATGAGAACTAAGAAAGAAGCAAAACGCACCTGAGGCACTTGGAAGGCAGGTGAAGGTTGTCGAGAAATAAGAAGGAAAAGAAACGAACCTGAGGCGCTTGGCAGGCAGTTGAAAGGAGAAGGACCGCTGCGATGGCAAGCCCTCCCAGGCAGGCTCCTCCAAGGGCTGGGATGGCGGCACGAGCAGCCGACCAACCTCAGCCTGCCACGTCAGACACAGAGGTAAGGGAAATGAGGAGAGTGTTCGGCAATAAAGAGAAAAGGGGGTTTCAGTGAGTTGAAACGCGTCCCAGATTAGTGGGGAGAGGGCTGAAGAGAGTCAGTGGAAGCAAGCAAGAGAACGCGGAGTGGGAAGTGGTGGGAGGAGGTGAGGAGAGATGACCTCGTAGAAGGCGTGAGCGTGAGTGGTGGGCACAGAGGACACTCTGATGGCCACGGGGCCAAAGAAGGTGAGAGCTGTGCCAGGTGGTGCCTTCACCACATCGATCCGAACAAGGCCGCCCCAAAAGAGAGAGGTCCCCTGAAGCCCCTCCTGCACTCCATCTCGCTTCTCTGCACCACCTTCCCCTCCTGCCATTCCCCCCTCCTCTGTCTGCTCCCCCTTCTCCTCTTTCTCCTCCCCTTCCTCGCGGCTCTTTCCAGCGGCTTCTAGAGGCCCTGTGACAACGAACGGTCTCAGCCGTCGCTTTGGGCCGAGATGATGCAGATCCCACGGATGCATCATGGCCGCCATGCGATGGTGCAGATGCACCCCGGGCGTGTCGTACAGATCCTGGCGCGCATACGGGGAGGAGGAGAAAGGGGGGGAGGGAGGGGGTGTTTGGGGGGAGCAGTTAGAGCACTCAATCCAGCATTCCCATGCAACGAGGGCTGCGGCCATGCGATGGTGCAGATGCACCCCGGGCGTGTCGTACAGATCCTGGAGAGCATATGGGGAAGAGGGGAGAGGGGGGGGGGGGGGGGGGGGGTGTTTGGGGAGCAGTTAGAGCACTCAATTCAACGTGGCCATGCAACGAGGCTGCAGGCAGCCATGCGATCATGCAGATCCAGGGAGAGGCAGAATGGATGCCACGTCGGGTAGTGGCAAGGGGGTTAGTGGAATGGGGGGTAACGGCACGGGGGATGGCATCCCCCCCCATGCATCTCCCCCCATGCATCCCCCCCCCCCATGCATTCCCCCCCCCATCCCCTCCCCATCTGTTCCCCCACCTGCATCCCCTCCTCCCATGCATGCCCCACATGGGGGGTAGTGGCACGGGGGGTAGTGGCACGGGGGGTAGTGGCACGGGTGGTAGTGGCACGGGTGGTAGCAGCACGGGGGGTAGTGGCACAGGCGGTAGTGGCACGTTTGACGTCCCAGGAATGAGGCAGAAGGGGCCCAGGGTAGTGCCAGGCACGTCAGAGGCGACGGGGCGATGGTGCTGTGGCTTGAGAGCAAAAAGGAGCCAGTGATTATCAGCGTCATCCTTCACTCACCCCGCCTCCAGTGAACGCCTTGATGCAGATGGGCCCCAGGGTGGTCCCTGGCATGGCGGACGCCACGGGGCGACGGCGCCGTGCCGCAGCTGCCATGATGTCTCGGCTGGCCATCTCGTCTGCGAGGGGTGGGGGGGGGGGGTGAGGAATGGGGGGAGGAATGTGATGGGTGGAGTGACGGGGCGCTGCTGCCATGGTCTCCTGTTTTAATCGCTGTTAAGAGAAGAGCTCCAGTTTTTTCCAAACTCTTGGCTATGTAAGCTCTAAGCATTTACTGCTTTTTCAAACTTGTGTAAACTGACTTCTGTCACTGCGCTCACTGGAAGAATGTCCGACGATCCGCATACTACTTGGGATAGACTCCTCGCGTACCTAGCAAGGCGCAGATGAACGCAGACTTGCCCACGTTGGCTGCCCCCTGGGAGAGACGAAGAGAAGCAGGAGTGGGGCGGAGGGGAGAGATCTGAGTTTAAAGAATGAGAACGATTCCTGTTTAGATGTAAGGGGGGGGGACGGAGGGAGAGAGGGAGAGAGGGTGAGAGGGAGAGAGGGAGAGCGGTGGATGAGACACAGGGAGGTAGAGGCTGTTGAAGGAGGTTGAGGAAGCAAGGGCGTGGAGAGGGGCAAGGGCGTGGAGAGGGGCAAGGGCGTGGAGAGGGGCAAGGGCGTGGAGAGGGGCAAGGGCGTGGAGAGGGGCAAGGGCGTGGAGAGGGGCAAGGGCGTGGAGAGGGGCAAGGGCGTGGAGAGGGGCAAGGAGCCAGACAAGCCAGGAAGAGCGAGGCAGGAGGAGACGGGCAAAGCAGAGAGAGGGTGTGCGTGGTAGGGTGGGCTCGTTGCAGAAAGGGGCACGCGATCGATCGGCAGGCAAGAGAAGACGCATGACCATCCTTTGTGAAGGGACGTGCACTCACCAGCACGTAGACATCGCGGCCCTGCAGGCATGTGCGGGGGACGAGGAGGGAGAAGAGGGAGAAGAGGGATGGACGGAAGGAAGGAAGGAAGGAAGGAAGGAAGTGGTCAGTTTGTGGCATGGCATGGCAAGGCCAACTCATTACAAGAGGTGATATGACATCACGGAAGGCATACGGCCACGAAAAAATAACCGGGAAGGGAGGATTGGAGGGGGGGGGGACGAAAGGAGGGGGGAGGAGGAGAATGAGGGGGAGAGAGCAAAAGAGAGAGTGAGGGGGAGCAAAAGAAGGAAGGAGAGCAAGGAGAAGGTGGGCGAGATGGCAACCGAAAGAAAACAACGGGTGGCCACTCAAAACCTGTCACGACAGCCACACACACCTGGCGTTCGCGCTGAATGGTGGCAGCCACTGATGACAGCCCTGTGCGCGCCTTGGAGCTCACAAAGTGCACTGCCAGCACACTGGGAGGAGGGGGGAGGAGAGACGGGGAGGGATGCAGAGGCGATAAGAGGAGAGGGGTTGTGATGCGCTGAGAACTCAAGGCACACCTTGGAGCTCACAAAGTGCACTGCCAGCACACTGGGAGGGGACGGGGGGGGGGGCGTGAGGGGTGAAACGAGTAGGCAAATGTGGTCAGCAGGAGCAGGGATGCAGAGGCGTGCATGACACCAGACCAGACGCCTTTCCCTATTTTCGATTCGACTACAAAGGCCTTCCCCTACCTCTCTACTCCCTTGAGCTTCTTTCTGGTCTTCCCCTGCCACCAGGCGCCCATTCCGCCACAGGCTAGCCGTTCATCCAAAAGCCTGCATTTGAGTCGACTCAAAAGCCTACCACCACGCGCCCATTCCGCCCATTCCGCCACAGCTAGCCGTTCATCCAAAAGCCCAAACCTTCAAGCTTCAGCCCCCTGACTGTGCGGTGTGCACAAAGCCTTGGACTCGCCCAGCCCAGCCCAGCACTTGACTTGAGCTTCTTCTAAACCCTGGACTCATTTGAGCTTCTTCTAAACCCTGGACTCACTTGAGCTTCTTCTAAACCCTGGACTCACTTGAGCTTCGTCAAAACCCTGGACTCACTTCACTTGGGCTTCTTCTAAACCCTGGGCTCGCTTGAGCTTCTGCTAAACCCTGGACTCACTTGAGCTTCTTCTTAGCCACAGCCGACAACACCCAGTCCGCCAGCGGCTCCATGTGCGTGCCCTCCGGTACCAGGTCCACCTGCGAGGGGGGGGACGAGGCACACGTGTGTGTGTGTGTTCACGTGTGTGTGTATGTGTGTATGTGTGTGTGTGTCTGTGTGTGTCTGTGTGTGTGTGTGTGCGTGTGTGTGTGTGTGTGGTGAAGCAGCGGCAGGGGGAAGGGGGCAGGGGGCAGGGGAGTCCAACAGCCCACAGCACCCAGTCCGCAATCGGCTCCATGTGCATGCCCTCTAGAGGGCAGAGGTGTGGAGGTGTGGAGGTCTGGGGGTCTGGAGGTTTGGAGGTGTGGAGGTGTGGAGGTATGGAGGTGTGGAGGTATGGAGGTGTGGAGGTGTGGAGGTGCGGAGGTGTGGAGGTATGGAGGTATGGAGGTGTGGAGGTGTGGAGGTGTGGAGGTGTGGAGGTGAGGAGGCATGGAGGTGTGGAGGTGTGGAGGCGTGGAGATGTGGAGGTGTGGAGGTGTGGAGGTAGACATGGGCAAAAATACAATTACTGTACACGATGGGATTTATTGTTTATCGCGCGATTTTCTTTAATCGAATTTAATCGCGTGCAAAAATATGCGATTTTAAAGAGATCGCGCGCAATGTCGAAATACACTTTGTCGCGAAATCTCGCCAGCAAGGGGTGGGGGGGAAACGCAAAGCCCAAAAACGCACCAAAGGGATTCTCTTTTGGAGAATCTCTTTGGCAATTCGTTTGAAGCCTAGCACACACACCATCCATGCCCACAACCCCTCTTTCTCAACAAATTCGGGTGGATCAACACCCATTTCGGAGCAGACTTGGCCACGCCGCAACAGGGTTTAATCGCGCAAGGTGTTTTGCCCCTTTCTTTGGGGACTTTTTGGGAGGGTTTTATTCTGGCCAGGAAAGCGATGCGATTAAAATCGCATCGCGCTATTTAAATAATCGCTGCGCGCGATTTTGATTTAAATCGCCCTCTGAACATGATTTGCGATTTAAAATTCCTGGGAAATTAAATCGCTCGCATCGGCTTTTGGTAAATCGCCCCCCATCGTGATGCGATTTAAATCGCAATCGCGATTTGCCCATGTCTATGTGGAGGTATGGGGGTATGGACGTTGGGGTTGGGCATACCCTCCAGGGCACACCAGGCGGGGCCAAGAACTCCGTCCTCCTCACCTTGATGATCACGAGAACAACGGGGTTGTGCCCACGATATCACGCATCCAGGACAGGAAGCTCCCACTGAAGTCAACGCAGTCAACGAGCTTCACTGCCAGCGCCTTCTCCCCCTTGCATACTCTGTAGCAACTCAACACCATTCAAGCTCCACCCCGCTCCCCCTTCCCTTTTCCTCACCTTGGTAATGACAAGGACAATTGGGTTCGGCCCAACAATATCCCGAATGCGGGACAGGAAGCTGCCGCTGAAGTCAACGAGGTCAACCAGCTTCACCACGAGCGCCTTCTCCCCGCGCACGTACGTCAGCTGCTGCCGCAGCGCCTCCGCTGTCACAAACATGTCGGCCGGGCCGGTAACGCGGTAACCGCCGTGCCCCGTCACTGCCGCCACCATGCGCCCATGGGACAGCTGCTGGCAGCGCGTGCATGCCAGCGACCGCAGCTGCTTGTGACGGCGCTTCTGTGGTTGTGGAAAATCCCGGGGGTGGGGGGGAGGGAGGGAGGGGAGGAAAGGTTTGGGTGGCTGCTGCCATGCCACCATGGGACCGTGGGAGAGCTGCTGGCAGCGCGTGCAGGCGAGAGACCACAGCTGCTTGTGGCAGCGGCGCTTCTGTGATTGCAACGGAAGGGGGGGAGGGGGAGGAGGGATGGACTGGGAGGGAGTGATGCGTGTGACTGTGGCTTACCGATCTACGTCTCATAGATCTGCGTTATCAATCCCCTAGGCCCACTTTTGAAACCTTCCTAAACCTTAAGTCTCATAACAGAGCCGGCACTCACCATCTCGTATCTATCAGGAGGGATGTAGCCCGGCGCATCCTCCACCCTGGTCTGCAGCTCCGCCCCGCACCCATAGCACACCGGCACGCCTGGCCTCACGCCCTCCCCGGGCTTCCCCGGTGACGGCACCCCCCGCGGCCGTGATAGCTTCAGCTTGGGGGCGCGCGCAGGGGAGGGGGAGGGGGCGGGGGAAGTGGGGGAAGGGGAGGGAAAGGGGGAGGGGGGAGGCGAAGGGGCGGAAGGTATGGCAGGGGAAGAAGGGGCAGCTGAGGCTAGGGGAAGCAGAGTAGCGCCTGCTGCTGCCGTTGCTGCTGCTGCCGTTGCTGCTGCGGCGGCTGCTGCGGCGGCTGCTGCCCCAGACCCACTTGTCCGTCGCTGGTCCCTGCCCTCCTCCTCATACTCCTCCCATTGCCGCCTGCTGATACTCCTCTCGCCACTGCTGCCGCCTCTGCTCCTCGAACTCCCCTCCCACCCGTCCTCTTCACCCCGTCCAGCACCTCTCGACTCCCCAGTCCGACCAACACCCCTTCCATCCCTATCGAAGCCCCTCTCCCCACCCGCCGCCCACCTCTCCTCTCTTGCGTCCCGTCGCACTCCCAGCGAACTCCTTCCCTCCCTTCTCCCCTCCGCTATACCCTCCCTCTCCCTCATAAACCCCAAACCCTCGACGCGGCGAGTCTCCTCCCTCCCTAAACCAGGACTTTCTCTTCCCTCTCCCCCTTGGGACCGCCCCATCCTACCACCGTCTTCTCCCCTTCCTCCCTTAAACCCTAACCCCCGCCGTTGCCGTGCAATCCCCTGCTCCTCTAAAACCCTGCGCCTCTCCGCTGCTCCCTCCGCCTCCTCTAACTCCCCCCAACCATCCCCCCGCCTGCGCTTCCCCTCATCCTCCCCCTCCCCGCCCTGCATTCCCCCCGTCTCTCCCGCTCCTTTCCCCCCAGCTCCCCTGCACCCCTCCCCCGTCTCCCTGCTGCCGCCTTCCGCCATATCCTCCCCCCTCCCCACCCTGCCCCCCTCTGCGCGGCCCCGCGGATCCCCTCGACCAATCAGAATCGGTCATCCAGCTCTCGTCCGGTTGATCTCTCTGCCCGAACCGAGCGCCAGGTGGCAAAGCCACATCGGCATCGCCGAAAAAATCCTCGCTATAGTCATCGCCGTTATCGGCAGGACGGCGAGTGGACGCACGCGAGTCGTCCCACTCGTCACTATTGTCGTATTCGCCGTCTCTGCCGCCCCGTGGAGCCGCCGAAGCCGCGGCGACGACTGGGGTAGGTGCAGCTGCGGCACGCGCGGGGAAGAAAACGCCTGGCACTTAACGCTAATCGCGGTGGCAGATTTAAGTGCGTCGGCTGTAAGTGCGCACGCGGAATGGAATGCTGCGATATAAGGTGAGACTGAAGCTGCGATCCGCTAAGAAACAAGCTGGACCTTGACCCGACTGCTACAGAGTGTGACTGTAACGGGGGACGACAGAGCCTCGGCACGCCGTCAAGCGGCGGAATAACGGCCGCTATGCTCGCGGCTGACATGGTGGCCTCCATGCGAGCTGTGCTGAGCTCAGCAGTGTGCTAGTGAGGTGAGGGCCCCACAGCCTGAAGAAAATGAAGTGAGGAGGTGGGCCGCACAACTCTCTACTTCGCTTCACTTTGGGTGTGTTATCCTCGTTTGTGAAAATCGCGATAACATTCCCTCGCTGCGGTACACCGCACGGTTTGTAAACATTTGAACAATGTAATCCACTGGTCCAGAAATTCGAGCTCAATGATTCCACCTCACCGCCACATCCCCCTCAATGCAAGCGAGGGAGCATGCAAGCGAGGATGCTGCCTCCACGATGGCGAGGCCCGACAGTGCGATAATTCATTCGACGGACTCTTATTCTGCCTGTGAGTCGATTCAAAAGCAGATAACCCATGGGACAGACTCAGACTCACGAACTCAAATAGTCGAATAATCTCCCTCCAGCGTCCATCCGGCAGAGTGTGTCCTCCGCGCGGGCTCCGCCAGCTTTGCCTCAACTTCCTTCTCTTGACGGGTTTCAATCAGGCGCGTCAGCAGCTGAATTCCACTCAGCCCCATGCCGACTTTCCTCCCGCCCCTCTTCTCCCGCCGGCCGGCACTCCAGCCGGCGGCACCTACACTCCGACCGGCAGCGACTGCACCAATCGCTGCTCCAGGGACGTCCTTTCGTGCCTTCCAGCCAATCACATTCAGCCAACGTGGCGGTGCGATCGCAGAGTCAGCGCCTGGTGCGCAGCCACGTGGCCCGAGAGCTGCCCACGTGGCACGGGTCGCGCTGCTGGTCGCCGTCGCTGGCGCGCTCATCGCGTGCGACTTGTGGGGGCTGCAGCTATGGAACAGGGACGTCGCACGGGTCGCACAGGTCGCACAGGTCGCACAGGGGGATCGGAAGGGACAGGCTGAGTCGCAGGTGATGTTGCAAGCAGTGGAAGAGGCGATGGAAATCGGCGGCGACAGGGGCGGGGGGAGTGGAGAAGGCACCTCTCACAGTAGCCCTGGTGACAGCTCTAAGCGTGGCAGCAGCAGCAGCAGCAGCAGCAGCAGCAGCAGCAGCAGCAGCAGCAGCAGCAGCAGCAGCAGCGCGGTGGTGTACAGAGGGGCGCCGTGGAAGGCTGATGTGGGCACATGGCTCGTAGAGTGCAGCGAACAGTTTCTGGATGTGACTGTAGGCGAGGTGAGTGTGTGAGAGATGGGGGAAGGGGGGGGGAGGGATGGAGTGACAGAGAGAATTACTGCGAGGAGTGGGGAGAGGGAAGAAGGTGGGCCTGAAGCTGAGGAACAAAGGGTTTGGAGAGGTCTAGGCGTTGTATAAAGAGAGAGAATTTCCCTTGTATCGTATGGTCAGCATCCCTTGGAGGTCAGCATCCCTTGGAGGTCACCATCACTTGGTTCTGCGTCACAATCCCTGGGATCATCACTTGGTTCTGCGTCACAATCCCTGGGATCATCACTTGGTTCTGCGTCCTCCCCCAGGCGCTCTTCGCCCAGGCATGTCCCGGCAACTGCAGCAGCAACGGCGTGTGCAACCATGAGCTGGGGGAGTGCAGATGCCGACACGGGTACTCAGGTGCTTCTTCAGGTGGAGGCACGGGTGCTCAGGTAGTTCTTCAGGTGAAGGCACGGGTGCTCAGATGAGCCCCTGAGTGTTTCCAGTTGCTACCTGCCCCGTTCCTCACGCCCTGGTGGGCCCTTGCCTGCCCCATCGCCTTGCCTGCTATGCTGGGTATTCCTCCTGGTATGCTGGGTATTCCTCCTGCTATGCTGGGTATTCCTCCTGCTATGCTGGGTATTCCTCCTGGCATGCTGGGTATTCCTCCTGGTATGCTGGGTATTCCTCCTGCTATGCTGGGTATTCCTCCTGGCATGCTGTGTATTCCTCCTGGTATGCTGGGTATTCCTCCTGCTATGCTGGGCAAAATAAATCACATCGCATCGCATTTAATCGCATTTTTTGTTGAAGTCATCGCACGATGCGATGAATTGTTTATCGCGCGATTTAATTTTAATCGCATTTTAATCACTCTGGAAAACGCGATATAAATGCGATATGCGATTTGTTTTACATCGCGCCCAATGTGTCGCACTGAAACCCACTCCAGAACCCACTACGAAACCACACTAATTATTTGCACTCTATCTTACGACTGCCGGTGCTTCAATTTCCCAGCAGCTATGGTTTTTTTTTCGTTTTTGGGTTTTTTTTTTTCATTCTGTTTCAAAACGAAATGCAATTTACAATCGCATCGTACGATTTGAGTAAATACCACATGCGGTTTTAATATTCATCGCGTGCAGAACGCGATGTGCGATTGATTGATTTTCCAGAAATTAAGTCGCGCGATGTAATTTTAAATCGCATCGCCTTTAATTCAATCGCCCCCCAATGCGATGCGATTTAAATCGCAATCGCATTTTGCCCATGTATTCTGGGTATTCCTCCTGGCATGCTGGGTATTCCTCGGGGCATGCTGGGTAATCTTCCTGGTATTCTGGGTATTCCTCCTGGCATGCTGGGTATTCCTCCTGGCATGCTGGGTTTTCCTCCTGGTATGCTGGGTATTCCTCCTGCTATGCTTGGTATTCCTCCTGGCATGCTGGGTATTCGTTCTGGTATGCTTGGAATTCCTCCTGGAATGCTCGGTATTCCTCCTGCTATGCTTGGTATTCCTCCTGGTATGCTTGGGATTCCTCCTGGCATGCTGGGTAATCCTCCTGGCATCCTGGATTTTCCTCGTGGTATGCTGAGTATTCCTCCTGGCATGCTGGGTATTCCTCCTGGCATGCTGGGTATTCCTCCTAGCATGCTGGGTATTTCTCCTGGCCTGCTTGGTATTCCTCCTGGTATGCTTGGTATTCCTCCTGGCATGCTTGGTATCCCTCCTGGCATGCTGGGTATTCCTCCTGGCGCGCCTCCTGGCATGCTGGGTATTCCTCCTGGCATGCTGGGTATTCCTCCTGGCATGCTGGGTATTCCTCCTGGCATGCTGGGTATTCCTCCTGGTATGCTGGGTATTCCTCCTGGCTTGCTTGGTATTCCTCCTGGTATGCTGGGTATTCCTCCTGGCATGCTTGGTATTCCTCCTGCTATGCTTGGTATTCCTCCTGCTATGCTGGGTATTCCTCTTGGTATGCTGGGTATTCCTCCTGGCATGCTGGGTATTCCTCCTGGCATGCTGGGTATTCCTCCTGGTATGCTGGGTATTCCTCCTGGCTTGCTTGGTATTCCTCCTGGTATGCTGGGTATTCCTCCTGGCATGCTTGGTATTCCTCCTGCTATGCTTGGTATTCCTCCTGCTATGCTTGGGATTCCTCCTGGCATGCTTGGTATTCCTCCTGGTATGCTTGGTATTCCTCCTGGCATGCTTGGTATCCCTCCTGGCATGCTGGGTATTCCTCCTGGCATGTTGGGTATTCCTCCTGGCATGCTGGGTATTCCTCCTGGCATGCTGGGTATTCCTCCTGACATGCTGGGTAGTCCTCCTGGTATGCTGGGTTAGACATGGGCAGCAAGCCGAGCCTGGCTCGACTCGGCTCGACTCGACTCGCCTTTTTGGCGAGTCGAGCCGGGTTTTTTTTTTGGCCGGCTCGGCCCGAGTCGAGCTGGTCGAGCCGCGCGGCTCGACTCGACTCGACTCGTCGCAAATTTCAGGGCGAGCCGAAGTCGAGCCGGCTCGACTTTGGCTCGACTTTGGCTCGACTCCCGAAGCGCGCGGCTCGCCCGTGGGGGGTCAAAATTCGACCCCCCTGGAAGTTGAAAATCCATTCTAGGTTTCGCCATCGAGCCTAAGCCTACATCTGAGCTATTTCGCCACCCTAGCTTGCCCTCTCTCCACCAACACCGCTACAATTTTTTTTCGACTACCTTTTGGTGTTGTAGGAAGGATGTAAGGGCTTAGGGACCTTTACGTGCAGAACATTTACAGCGATCTAGCAAGACCTTTTCAAATCATGCGGAAGAAACCCTTTTGGCGAGTCGAGCCGAGCCGAGCCAAAGTTGAGCCGACCCTTGGCTCGACCCTGAACCCCCAAGACGAGCCAACCATTTTGGGGCAGCCGGCTCGGGTCGAGCCGAGTCGGCTCGGCTCGACTTTTGCCTGGCTCCAGTTCGAGTCGAGCCGAGTCGAGCCAGGCTCGGCATGCTGCCCATGTCTATGCTGGGTTTTCCTCCTGGATGCTGGGTATTCCTCCTGTTATGCTCGGTATTCCTCCTGGTATGCTTAGTATTCCTCCTGGTATGCTGGGTATTCATCCTGGTATGCTTGGTATTCCTCCTGGTATGCTTGCTCGGTATTCCTCCTGGTATGCTTGTTATTCGTCCTCGTATGCTCGGTAAGGACAAGGCGTGGCATCCCCATGTCTGCCCCATCCCCATGTCTGCCCCATCCCCATGTCTGCCCCATCCCCTTGTCTGCCCCATCCCCATGTCTGCCCCATCCCCATGTCTGCCCCATCCCCTTGTCTGCCCCATCCCCTTGTCTGCCCCATCCCCATGTCTGCCCCATCCCCATGTCTGCCCCATCCCCATGTCTGCCCCATCCCCTTGTCTGCCCCATCCCCATGTCTGCCCCATCCCCTTGTCTGCCCCATCCCCTTGCCTGCCCCTTCCCCTTTCCTGCCCCATCCCCTCGCGGTAGACATGGGCAAAAAAAATCGCATCGCATCGCATTTAATCGCGTTTTTGCGATGGCGATTTTTTTTTTTTTTTTAAATCATCGCGCGATGCGATGAATTAATATCGCGCGATTTAAATTGAATCGCATTTTAATCGCGCTAAAAACGTGATTTAAATGCGATATACGATTTTTAAAAAATCGCGCGCGATGTTGCACTGAAACCCACTCTGAAACCCACTACGAAACCACACTAGTTATTTGCACTGTAGCTTACGGCTGCCCGTGATTCAATTTCCCGGCAGCCATGGTTTTTTTCTGTTTTTTGGGGGTTATTTTTATTCTGTTTTAAAACGCGATGCGATTTAAAATCGCATCGCGCGATTTAATTAAATACCGCATGCGATTTTTATATTCATCGCGCGCAAAACGCGATGTGCTCTTTTTTTTTCCAGAAATTAAATCGCCCGATGCGATTTAAAATGGCATCGCATTTAATTAAATCGCCCCCCAATGCGATGCGATTTAAATCGCAATCGCATTTTGCCCATGTCTACCTCGCGGTATCACTGGTTCTTCTCTCCTCTTTCTCCCTGCCCCATTCCCTTTCACTCTCACTCAACAGGTCCTGACTGCTCGCAGTTGCACCTGCACCAGTGCAACCTGCCCGCATCACCTGAGCAACTCATGGCTCCCTGGGTGGCATCAATCTGCCCTGTTGCCCACTCCCACGCCCCACCCACTATTCCCATGTTTCAGGTCCTGACTGCTCGCAGTTGCACCTGCACCAGTGCAACCTGCCTGCCTCACCAGAGTGGCCTGTGGGGCCGTGGGTGGCGTCTATCTGTCCGGCTCACTGCGACACCGCAACCGCGCTCTGCTTCTGTGGGAATGGCACCCGGTTCCCCCACCGATCCATCACTCACCCCTGTGGGTTTGTGTACAGGTATGTGGGATGGGGTGGAGGGTGAGTTGAGGGGGGGGGGGGGGGGGTCATCTGTCTGCCCTGTTGACTGTGGCATGTGCTCTATCCACAGCCACAGCGGTTACTGCAATGGGGGTCCCACACTGCAATGGGGGTCTCCCCTCTCCCCTCTCCCCTCTCCCCTCTCCCCTCTCCCCTCTCCCCTCTCCCCTCTCCCCTCTCCCCTCTCCCCTCTCCCCTCTCCCCTCTCCCCTCTCCCCTCTCCCCTCTCCCCTCTCCCCTCTCCCCTCCCCCCCCCTCGCCCCTCCCTCCCCCCAGGAACCATGATTTCGTGTTCAGCGAGGTGGACACGGACCTGCTGTTCCACGCGCACACCGGCTACTGCAACGCCGACCCCCTTGTGGGCTTCCAGCGGGACTACACGGGGTGCGGCATCTGCGAAGTGGACGGGTACCTGGGGCCCTTCTGCGACACAAGGGTGGAGACGTTCTGCCTCAACCAGTGCTCGCTGCATGGCACTTGCCACAGGGGATACTGTGAGGTAATTTCTTCCGCAACGATGGTCATGTTTTGGTGCGATTATGTAAGAAAAAAAAACCTTGTGGATCACAAGGGAGGCATGAAGTGTTTTCCTTCTTTCCCGTCCCGCCCGCTCCAGTGTTCGGATGGCTTCTTTGGCATCGACTGCAGTTTGCCGTCCGCTTTCTCGCCGCAGGCACTGTTCACAATGCCTCACGGTTTGCCCCGGCGCCGATTGCTGGACCGTGCAGGTGGGGCGCTGGAGAGGCAGGGACCAGGGGGGAGGGCTGCTGTTGGGGGTGGTGCTGCTGCTGGGGGCGGTGCTGCTGCTGGGGGCACGGCTGTGCAGCGTAAGGTGGGTGCAGCAGGGGGGGCGCAGACACAAGTCAAACAATTGGGCAGCAGCCCATGGGAGCAGCAGCAGCAGGGAGAGCCAGTTCCCACGAGACACAGGGCACGGTGGGCGCAGCGGCAGGCCTTTGAGTCAACTGAAACGGAACAGCAGAAGCAGGGGAAGCCAGTTCCCCCAAGACACTGGGCACAGTGGGCACGGCCGCAGACCAAGCCTGTGGGCAGCAGGCGGTGGGTGCGGCGGCGGTGGCCGCTGATCTACATCTATGACCTGCCTGGGGAGTTCACCTTCCACCACTTGGAGGCACGCAAGATCAGGGCGTACTGCACCACGAGGCTGTATGGCATGCACAATGAGACACTGTACAACCACTTCCAGCTCTATGGCATGGAGGTGCGGTGCTGGCGTAGCGGTGAGGTGGTGGCGTGGAGGTGAGGTGCTGGCTTGATTGCTGACAAAATATGGTACGCTTGGAGGCGTTGTTGAGGTGTGTTTTGAGTCGACTCAAAACAAATATGGTACACATGGAGGCGTTGTTGAGTCACTGCTAGAATGCTTATCGCACCTGACTGCATCTTCAGCCGGCTTCTTATGTGTGGCTGTGCTGCTTGCCTTCATTCCCCTCAGCCAGGTGGCAGTGCTTGAATCGCTGCTGGTCCCCACCGCACCATCAACGCGCCTTCAGCCGACCCCCCATCCCCCTCCCGACCCCCATCCCCCTCCCGACCCCCCATCCCCTCCCGACCCCCCATCCCCTCCCGACCCCCCTTTTCTCATCTCCCCTCAGCCAGGTGGCAGTGCTTGAATCGCTGCTGGCCAGCCCCCACTGCACCACTGCATTGTCAGCCGATACTTCTTTGCACCCCATGCACACCCTGCTCCCTTTTCCGTTCCTCTCACTGCTCCCCCCCTCCCCTCCCCTCCCCTCCCCTCCCCTCCGCTCCCCTCCCACCAGCCAGGTGGCAGTGCTTGAGTCGCTGCTGGCCAGTCCCCAGCGCACCACCAACGCATCGGCAGCTGACTTCTTCTTCGTGCCTGTGATGGGGGGATGCATCACTGCCAGGGCTGATGACTCACCATCGACCTCCATGCAGGTGTGTGCCTGTCAGAGGTCTGGCATGGCATGAGCTTGGCACGGTACAGTATGGTATGGTATGGTGTGTTATGCTATGGTATGGTATGGGAAGTAAGGATGTTATGGACTAGCAAGTGGGGTTGCATCACTGCCTGCCAGGGTTGACGACTCGACGCCTTACCTTCCAGCACACCATGCCTCCCCTCCCGCTCTTTCCTTCCAGGGCGGGTTCAAGAATCGCAGGTCGTACTTCGCAGCGGACTACTGTCAGCGACCACTGGAGCGCATTCAGCTCTTTACTGCATGCACACCCACTCTCCTCGCCCCTCACCCCCCTCCCCCGCCTCTCCCCCTCCCTGCCGCGCAGGGCAAGTTCAAGAATCGCAGGTCGTACTTTGCAGCGGACTTCTATCAGCGGGCACTGGAGCATATCCGATCCGCTTACCCCTACTGGAACAGTACTGGTGGCCGGGACCATATCTGGGTGAGTGTGGGTGAGGGGGGAGGTGGGGAAGTGGGAAATCATGGTGGCTGCTCTCCTCCCCATTTCCGTCCACCACTCCCCATGCAACCCCACAGGTGATTTTTGAGTCGACTAAAAAATCACCTATGCAACCCCACAGACAGACCTTCCCCTGGGACGAGGGCGCCTGCAGCGCACCCAAGGACGTGTTTAACGGGATCATGGCCGCTGTCGCACTGGGGCAACACCACAGCCGCACACAACCACTCCACCACCATCCAATGCTCTCTTCCTCCTCTCCCTCTCCCCATCCCCCATCCAACCCAATAGGCCTTCCCCTGGGGCGAGGGCGCCTGCAGCGCACCCAAGGAAGTCTTTAACGGGATAATGCTGTCGCACTGGGGCAATGCCATGGCCGCCCACAACCACTCCACCACCGCCTGTCTCCCTCCCTCACCTTTGCTCCCTCTCTCATGCCTGCAGACCTTCCCCTGGGACGAGGGCGCCTGCAGCGCACCCAAGGACGTGTTTAACGGCATAATGCTGTCGCACTGGGGCAACACCATGGCCGCCCACGACCACTCCACCACCGCCTACCTCCTCGACAGCTGGCACGACATCCCAACAGCCCTGCGCGGGCGGCACGCGTGCTTCGACCCGCTAAAGGACGTGGTGATGCCGGCCTTCAAGCCGCCCAGCGCGGAGCACCTGCGGGAGAGGCTGTGGCTCAAGTACGTTCTATGGAGAGGTGTAGTGGTTTCGTTTTGAGACGTCTCACAACCAGCGCGGAGAACCCGAGGGAGAGGCTGTGGCTCAAGTAAGGAATGCAGCGGTCAAAACTTTAGAGTGTCAAACGTCGGGCCTTAAAGTGCACCCTGAGGATCGCCTCCACCAGCAAGATTAGAATATATATCCCTCAGTGCTGAAGGACGTGGTGATGCCGGCCTTCAAGCCGGCCAGCGCGGAGCACCTGAGGGAGAGGCTGTGGCTCAAGTACGGAATGCAGCGACCACCGCTTTAGAGTGTCAAACCCTAGACCGCACGATCCGAGGATCTTCTCCACCAGCATCTAGGGTATTTGTATAAACAGTGTGTAATGAGTCTGCTTTTGAGTCGACTCAAAAGTCAAAAAACAGCATCTACGGTATTTGTGTAAGCAAATGTCGGCATCCCGCTCAGTGCCGGACGTGGTTGTCCCGAGGGAGAAGCTGTGGCTCATGTGTGGAGACAGAAGGAGAGGGGAGGGGGGTGTGGGGGGTTGGGAGAGTGGTGGACAGAGTGTCAAGTAGGGGGCGTGTTAGACTTGCTGCTCTACTTTTCCTTGTGATGGGCGACAATTTGAGGGATGGTGCTTGGCCCCAGCTGTTGCAAGCCATTCCTGCCCCTCACAAGCTCTAGTTTCGAGGAGCCTCAAGAATAGATTCATTTCTGTGACACACTCTCATCCCTCCACTCCTCCCCATCGCACCCTCCTTTTTCTCCTCCTGCCCAATCTGTTTCTCTGCCGCTGAACCCCTGCGTTACTGGGAATCTTGGGTCGTTCTGTCTCTCTGCCGCTGCAGCCCAGTGGAGAATCGGCGGCGGCTGTTCTTCTTTGGGGGCAATCTCGGACTCAACTTCACCCACGGCCGGCCAGAAGCCAAGTGAGCACGGGCAGAAACTGAGTGACTCAGAGGAGAGTGAGGGAGTGAGGGGAGGCTGGAAGGCAAGTGAGAGGAGAATGAGAGAGAAGGTGTTTATATCTGAGCCTTTGGGTTCCCCCCCGAATATCTTCCTCATCCCTCCCCAATCCCCACACCCCCCACCAGCTACAGCATGGGCAGCGAGTGGCACTGTACTTTGGCACAGAGTCTTCTCACTACTCTGAGAAGTCTCCCTCATCCCCCATCCCCTCCCATTTCCCCCCACCCCCCACATCCAAACACACCCTACTGCATGCTTTTGCCTCCGAGTCTTACTGTGCCCACCCACACTTCGTCTCCCCCCCCCTCGACCCCCCCTCCCCCACACATCCCCCCACCAGCTACAGCATGGGCATCCAGCTGCGAGTTGCACAGTACTATCCTCAGCTCAGCTCAGCTCAGCTCAGCTCACCCACCCTTCCTCTTCCCCCCCTCTCTTTCCCCGTCCCCCGTCCCCCAACCCCCCCCCCCCACCAGCTACAGCATGGGCATCCGGCAGCAAGTGGCGCTGTACTTTGCCTCAGGGACTTCTCAGTGCCCACCCCCCCATCTCCCCCCTTCCATTCCCCCCCCCCCCCCCCCCCGATTTCGCCCCTCCCCCCACATCCCCACGCGCCCTTTGCAGCTACAGCATGGGCATCCGGCAGCGAGTGGCGCTGTACTTTGCGTCGGAGCCCAACAGGCACGGGCAGTTGGGGCTGCTGGCACAGCCCGATGTGGTGGTGCAGCCTGGACCCATCTACGACTATGCGGTGCAGGTGGGTGGTATGTGGTGGAAGTGGGTGGGAATGGCTCAGATGGCAGTCCAGTGTGGTGTTGTGTGTGTTGGTCTCGTGGGGCTGCTGGCACAGCCGGATGTGGTGCTGCAGCCCGGACCCAAATTTGACAATGCGGTGCAGCCGGATGTGGTGCAGTCCAGGTGCGGCGAGTGCAGGGAGTTATCAGGGTGTTGCATGCTGCAACAGGCACGGTCACATGGGGCTGCTGGCACAGCCGGATGTGCTGCTGCAGCCCGGACCCATCTTAGACTATGGGGTGCAAGTGAGGGGCAGAGTTTGCCAAGGGAGAATGAGCAGGACGGATGGGTGATTGATCTGTCAGCCATCCCTGTTTGCCGTCATACCACTGTTCTCAGTTCAGTTCAGCTCCATTACTGTATCCAGCCTTCGTGTGTAATGAGTCGATTTTTGAGTTGACTCAAAAATCAGTTGAGTCATACCACTGTTCTCAGTGCAGTTTCATTACTGTATCCAGCCTTCTCCACCCCTTTCACTCTATTCTCGCCCCTTCTCCACCCCTTTCACTCTATTCTCGCCCCTTCTCCACGCCTTTCACTCTATTCTCGCCCCTTCTCCACCCCTTTCACTCTATTCTCGCCCCTTCTCCACCCCTTTCACTCTATTCTCGCCCCTTCTCCACGCCTTTCACTCTATTCTCGCCCCTTCTCCACCCCTTTCACTCTATTCTCGCCCCTTCTCCACCCCTTTCACTCTATTCTCGCCCCTTCTCCACCCCTTTCACTCTATTCTCGCCCCTTCTCCACCCCTTTCACTCTATTCTCGCCCCTTCTCCACCCCTTTCACTCTATTCTCGCCCCTTCTCCACCCCTTTCACTCTATTCTCGCCCCTTCTCCACGCCTTTCACTCTATTCTCGCCCCTTCTCCACCCCCTACTCGCCCTCCATTCCCATGCTGCCCACTCTCCCTCACGTCATCTTCTCTCCCCCACCCCACTCCCCCCTCCCGCCCATCCCTCCCGCCCCCCCCCCAAGCGCAGCTGTCGCAGTCTCGCTTCTGCGGGGTGCTCCCAGGCGATGGCTTCAGTGCGCGCATGGAGGACAGCCTGCTGCACGGCTGCATCCCCGTCATCGTCCAGGTGCATGGCTGGCTGCATCCTCGCTGTTGTCCAGGTGCGTGGCTGGCTGCATCCTCGCTGTTGTCCAGGTGCGTGGCTGGCTGCATCCTCGCTGTTGTCCAGGTGCATGGCTGGCTGCATCCTCGTTGTCCAGGTGCGTGGCTGCATCCCCTGGTCCAGCTCTGCACGTCTTCTGCATTTCATTCGCGCGAGTGAAAGAATAACCAGTCCCACAGCTCAAATCAGCTCTTCTGGTGAAAGAATGCGCCAATCAGCTCTTCTGCGCCTATCAGCTCTTCTGCGTCCGGGTTCAGAATAACCAGTCCCACATCCCTTCCTTCCTCCTAATGCCATGGCATGGGTCTCGCATGGGTATGGCATGGGTATTGCATGGCATGGCACGCAGGACGGCATAGAGCTGCCATTTGAGAATTTCCTCGACTACCCGTCGTTCACAGTGCGCGTGGCAGAGGCCCACATCCCCAACCTCGTCACCATTCTCCAGTCCTTCACAGACGACCAAGTGCGTGCAATGCAGCGGGCGGCGAGCCGTGTCTGGATGCGGTGGTTCTACCGGGCAGCCGTGCTGCTAGAGGCGGGGCGGCAGAGAGCCCAGGGGAAGGAGGTCGGGGAGTGGGTGGCGGATTTGGAAGGCATGGAGGGGGATGATGCAGTGGATACACTGATGCAGGTAAGGACGAGAGAGCAATTTGCTTGGCTTATATGAGTTCTCACCCTTTCTTCCTACTGGTGTGTGCAGATATTGCATATGAAGATGTTTAGAGACGCATGGAGGCGACAAGAAGGCCCAATTATGTGTTCAAGAGAAGGAAAAGTACCGTCAAACATAGTGGCTATGTCAAAGTGAATATTGGTTTGGAATATGAATTTTTACAATTGTGAAGACAATTACGGTATCTGTGTAGAAAATAATAACGCGTCTACTTTGGCGAACTTTCTCTGGTAATCCCTCTGTCCCAGTGCTGCAGCCGACTCCTCGTCATAATCTCCCCTTCAAGGCGAACTGACTGACCAGTGGGTTATCATTGAGAGAACCGTACGGCGCGCCGAGCCGCACGGATGTCTTACCGACATCGTGCCGTGACGTTATCAGGAGAGCCGTAGGGCCTTGCCTGTGCCGCTTGCGCTGACCGCACGATCTTGCTCTGTTCTCCAGGGCCCTCAGATATCGCAACCCGTTGACATAGCGACTATGCCGACATTAGTGGGGAGCAGTGCTCTTGCTGCGAAGTCGACACCTCACCTCTTGCCACGTGGCCATGCGCCTACGTGTCATCGGCCACGTGTCCCCTTATCCTCGTCGTTCACCACTCGTCTCTCCCCGCATTTTAGCGGCTCCCGACCCTCCCTTCTCCGGTTTTCACGGCCGTTAGGGTCCCCTTGCCGGGCCGCTCAATCCGGCGGAAAAAGCGCCGGCGATCGCGGAGAAGCACCGGCAGACGCCAATAATAATGCGAGCTCAGGAGCTGGAGCGAACTTCTTAAAAGCGAAATCTCTGGATGGGGTGGTGGAGGAGATTAAGGAGGAGTTTAGAACGGATGTCCGAGACGCGCAGGTTATGTTCGCAGCGATCCGGGCGGCTGTGATCGGGGCAGTTGATAATATTTTCGGGTCTGCCCGGGAGCAGGCAGCGGCAGTAAAGCGGCGCGGCCTTCCAAGGCTGCTGGCAGCGAAGCGATGGCACCACGTGGACCAATGGAAGGTGGGTGGTGACGTGGCAAGGACGGATTTAAGAGAAGCACAAAGCAACGGGGCTAGTAGGCTGGGCGTGGCGGGGCATCAGGCGACAGGAATGTAGGCAGCGGGGAGTCAGGGTTCTGGGTTTTCCCGTTGCACTCACGCCCGTTCAAAAAATATAATATCGCCCCATGCTTCCCGCCTCCATGAGCCGTTTCCTCAATCTCCCCTCCACCTCCAAGACTCCCCCACTCTTCTCCCCCCCTCTCCCTGTCCCATTCCCCTCTCTCCCCCTGTCCCCCCCCCCCCTTCACTCTCCCTGTCCCCCTCTCCCCCGTGCGCACCAAATATCTTACAGAGCCCCCAATCCTGGCCGGTGCTGCGGTGGGTTGTAGCAGCGCTGTACCTTGGTGCTACAGCTGCCGTCTGGGCCTCCTGATAACATTCCCCTCACCCCTCCCCCAAACAGGACCCTCGGTCCTGGGATGCACTCAGGTGGGTTGTAGCGGCGCTCTACCTCGCTGCTACAGTCGCCTTCTGCCGGTCGGCAGGTCGCTCTGTAGCTGGCAGTCTGGCGAGCCGGCCGGCGACTGTGGAGCAGTTCTTGGAGCACGCCATCCCAGAACCCACCCCGGAGAACATCCGCCTGTGAGTGCCCAAGGGGGGGGGTAGGGGGAGGGATAGGCGCAAGGAGATGTGGAGCAGTTCTTGGGCCACACCATCTCCGGACCCTCACCAGAAAGCATCCGTCTGTGAGTGCCAAAGGAGCGGGAGCGGGGGGGATAGGGGGGAATGGGTGCAAGAAGCTGATCTTCCATCCCGGAACCCACCCCTGAGGAACATCCGCCTGTGAGTGAGTGCCTGGGGGGAGAAGGGGGGGAGGGAGGGGGGCACGGGGGCTGGGGGATGGGTGGGAGAAGATATGGAGCAGTTCTTGGAGTATGCCATCCCAGAACCCAACCCCTCTCATTCCCATCCCATCAACCCCACAGTCTCCATTTCTCCCGCATTCTTCAGGGTGGGGGAGCAGTGGAAGATGGAGCGGGAGGGATAGAGTGTGTGAAGGTTTTCTTTCCTCTCTTCTAATAACTCCCCTCCCCCCCCCATCCCCCACACACCGCTCTGCCTTTCTTGCTGATTCTCAGGGTGCACGAGCGGAGGTGGGTGCGTTTTCTTTCTTATCAGAATCATCCCCCTTCCCCCCTTCCCCCTTCCCCCCTTCCCCCCCTCCCCGCCGCTCTGTTTTCCTTGCTGAATTTCACGGTGAGGGAGCAGCGGTGGCGGGCGCAGGCTCCCCCCGGGCTGTCAGTGGTGAGGTGGAAGATGGACCGGGAGGGGCGGTGGGTGCCCTTTCTCTCTCTCCTCTCAAAACATCCCCGCCTACCCTTTCCCCCCCTCCCCCCCACTCTTTTTCGCTAATCTGCAGGGTGAGGGAGCAGCGGTGGCGGGCACAGGCTCCCCCAGGGCTGTCGGTGGTGAAGTGGAAGATGGACCAGGAGGGGCGGTGGGTGAAGGACCCCTCGTTCGTGGGCGAGACGGCATGGCAGGATAAGAACCTCCTGGAAGGGTCAACAGGGTCAACGGCCACTGGGCTGCTGCCACCTGGCAGTGGCACCACCAGCACCAGCACCGGCAGCAGCAGCAGCAGCAGCAGTTGGAGGGATCGGTTGCAGCGGTGGGAGGAGGCAGTGGTGGAGGGCGACATCAAGGACCTCATTGAGGAGCCCGGCAGCCGGTGAGAAGCACAAGGGCGCCATGTGATGGGGATGGGGTGGATTGAATCACTGAAGCCTTGTGTTGCACGACGATGATGGGGTGATGGTATGGTGCACATAGCGCCATGGGGCGGTGGTGGAGGGGGGACATAAAGGATCGGATTGACGAGCCTGTTAGCCGGTAAGGGCCACTGCATGAGACGATTGATTGATTGAGCCCATCAGATGTATTAAGGGGCAGTGGGATGGGATGGGAGGCATTGCATTGCATGCATTGCATTGTATTGCATTGCATTGCATTGCATTGTATTGCATTGCATTGCATTGCATTGCTCTCTACCAGCCTCACGAGTATGTGCACATGACATGAGAAGTGAGATGGGAGGGTGGGATCTGATTCAGTCCCAACGCAGCAGGAGAATTTTTGACGAAGCTCCTCAAGACCCCCTCTCCCCTCTGCCACTCTCTCCTCCTCAACCCACCCCCTCCTCCGCCAGCTACGATTATGTCCACCCATGCCCACTTGCCTACTCCTTCCTCGCTACCCTCCCGCATTCACCAGCTACGAGTACGTGTACGACTGGGATCTGATCCTAGCGCAGCAGCAGGAGGAGATGAGATAAGTTTGGGGCGCCGACCTAAGTCTGCACCTTTTCCCCTATGACTTATCCCTATTCCCCCACCAGGTACGAGTACGTTTACGACTGGGATCTGATCCAGGCGCAGCAGGAGGAGGAGATGGCAAGGCGGGCACGGGGGGAGGGCGAGGAGGAGAGCCCGGCGGTGTGGCTGCAGCGGCGGTGGTGGAAGCACCGGCCCGCCATGCCGTACGTGTGGCTGCTGCGCAAGATACAGACCAACGAGGTGGAGGCAGCAGTCTTTACAGCAGATATGAGGAGACTCTATGTCACGATGAAGGAGGGGTTTCCTGCTGAATACAAGGTGAGGAGTGGTAGGTGAGGAGTGGTAGGTGAGGAGTGGTAGGTGAGGAGTGGTAGGTGAGGAGTGGTAGGTGAGGAGTGGCAGGTGAGGAGTGGCAGGTGAGGAGTGGTAGGTGAGTGGTAGGTGAGGAGTGGCAGGTGAGGAGTGGTAGGTGAGGAGTGGTAGGTGAGGAGTGGTAGGTGAGGAGTGGTAGGTGAGGAGTGGTAGGTGAGGAGTGGTAGGTGAGGAGTGGTAGGTGAGGAGTGGTAGGTGAGGAGTGGTAGGTGAGGAGTGGTAGGTGAGGAGTGGTAGGTGAGGAGTGGTAGGTGAGGAGTGGTAGGTGAGGAGTGGTAGGTGAGTGAGGAGTGGTAGGTGAGGAGTGGTAGGTGAGGAGTGGCAGGTGAGGAGTGGCAGGTGAGGAGTGGTAGGTGAGGAGTGGTAGGTGAGGAGTGGTAGGTGAGGAGTGGTAGGTGAGGAGTGGTAGGTGAGGAGTGGTAGGTGAGGAGTGGTAGGTGAGGGGGTGAGCGCTATGAGGGTGTTAACTGCTCGGGTAGACACAAGGACCATGTTAGTCTGAATGACCCTAATTTCCTTCTCCCTCAACCTTAAACCCTGACCCTATCTGGTGGACATCTCCTTTGACCCCTTCCTCTATTCGTCTCCTCTGGTCAAGGGGGTCACGGTCGACCTGCTGCCTCCTTGTGAGCGGCCTCGGTCTCCAGGCGTGGCTCAAGCCCCTTAACCAGCCAGACTCCTCCTGACCCCTGAACCCTGATGTGTGCACGCTGGCTGCACCCTAAACCCATGGTGGCCATCCTCATAGGTCCCTTCCTCTACCCTTCATTGCTCATCAAGGGGGTCACGTGGATTGTAGGCCCTTCATTGCTCCCTCGCTCGTGCCTCTTCTTCCTGCGAGGTGGATTGTAGGCCTGAGTCTTTTATTCCTAAACGCCACACCCCTAAACTGTGACCCTATCAGGTGGATATCCCAATCGACCCCTTCCTCTACCCCTCACTGCTGGTGAAGGGAGTGACGGTCGACCTGCTGCCTCGCTCACGCCTTTTCTTCCTAAGGGGGGTGGCGGCGCTGCTGCCGTCGCTGGTGCTGCTGGGCGGCATAGGGGCGGCACAGACGGCGTTCAAGAACCGCGTGGATGAGAAGATCCACGACTACGTCTACATGGACCGGTCGCAGCTGCTGCTGGTAGGCTGGGTTGGGTGGTGCCTGGGGCAGGTGATACGTGTTGTACACCCAAAAGGGGCAGGTGAATGAGGAGATTCAGGACTACGTCTACATGGACCGGTCGCAGCTGCTGCTGGTGAGTTGCACACCTGGGTGATGCCTGGGGCAGGTGGTATCTGCAGCACAGAAGGCGTTCAAGAACCGCATGGATGAGAAGATCCATGACTACGTCTACATGGATAGATCGCAGCTGCTGCTGGCAGGTACCATCTGGACAGGTCGCAGCTGCTGCTCCAAAGGGGAATAGTGGCAATACGACTATGGGGTGGCATAGGGGTGGCACAGGCGGCGTTCAAAGGGCGGGTTGATGAAAAATATACATTCCGCCTAAATGGTCATATCACTGCCTATATGGTCATATCACTGCTGCTGCTACTGTGTGTAGCCTTTTCTAATTCAGCCACATGCTTTCCTTTGAATTCTCTCTCCTTCCTGCCTGTATTCTCTCCTGGGGACGTGCACCGTTGTATTTTGAGTCGACTCAAAATACTCCCCGGGACGTGCACCGGGAGCAGTAGCGCAGCACATGAGATGGCGTGGTGATGTTTCAATCGACACAAAATACAACTCAGAGCACCTTCGATTCTGTCCCTCCCTCCCCTCCCTCCCCTCCCTCCCCTCCCTTCCCCTCCGTTCTGAAGCCCGAGGACGTGCACAAGGAGGGCAGGCGCAGTGCATACGACGACGTGGTGATGGCGGACGACATCTGGGAGGTGCTGGAGGAGGTGATGACGTACATGCGCGACCCCATGCGCTACCACTCGCAGGGCATCAAGCTGCCCAGGGTTCGTCACCTTGTGGGGCATGGGTATGGGGAGGTGCCATCTGGGAGGTGCCATCTGGGAGGTGCCATCTGGGAGGTGCCATTTGGGAGGTGCCATCTGGGAGGTGCCATCTGGGAGGTGCTGACGTACATGCGGGGCCCCATGCGCTACCACTCGCTGGGCATCAAGCTGCCCAGAGTGAGTGCTCAAGGTCGAACATAACTTCTCCACCTGGTGATTACCTGTTGACTTCAATGCTGCCCAAAGTGACCGCCACCCCCTCCCAAACCACCCACCGGTTCCAAATTCCTGTTAACCTCCCCACCCCCTCCGCATCCTCCCTCCCCATCCTCCCCTCTCCAACCTCCGCCTCTCCTGTCACGCATTCCCACTTGATCTCCCCCCCAGGGCATCCTTATCAGTGGGCCTCCTGGCACCGGCAAGACCCTTTTGGCTCGCTCCATCGCGCGAGAGTGTGGGCTGCCATTTGTCTTCACGTCCGGGGCGGAGTTTGTTGACTCGACGTCAGAGTCGGGGCTGGATAAGGTGTTCAACATCTTCTTCACGGCGCGAGCTAACGTGAGTGGGGGGAGATGGGCGAGTTAGAGCTGCCTTTGTGCCTTTGTGTTGACGTATAGAGCTGAGTTCGTAGACTCGACGTCGGAGTCGGGGCTGGATAAGGTGCTCAACATCTTCTTCACGGCGCGGGCCAATGTGAGTAAAGAGAGGGAGGGAAGGGAAAGGGGAAGCGGAAGGGGAAGGGGAAGGGGGGAGGGGGAGCGAGAGTGGGGGGAGGGGAAAAGCCATTGTCCTTGGTGTCAAGCTCTCTACTGGTATGTGTCTGCTCCCTCTCGTGTATGTGCCACACCCCACCCCTTGTGCCCCCCTCCCCCCTCCTACCAACCCCCCAGGCGCCGTCGTTTCTCGAGATCGACGCACTGGCAGGCAAGAGCGTGCTCAAGGACCCGGAGAGGCGCCTTGAGATGTGGCGGGGCACACTTACATACATCCCCTCGTCCCCCCTCGTTCATCCTCCCAGGCGCCGTCGTTCCTGTTTGTGGACGAGATTGATGCGCTGGCCGGCAAGAGCGTGCTCAAGGACCCCGAGAGGCGCGACGTGTACGAAGAGTTCCTGGCGGAGCTGGACGGCGAGTGAGTGGGGGGGAGGGGGGGGGATTCAGTGTGCGGATTGGGATGTAAGGTGATGGGAATGAGCGAATTGCAGCCAAAGGAGGGTTAAGGACCCTGAGAGGCATGACGTGTACGAGGAGTTCCTGGCGGAGCTGGACGGCGAGTGAGTGGGGGGGGAGGGGGGGGGATTCAGTGTGCGGATTGGGATGTAAGGTGATGGGAATGAGCGAATTGCAGCCAAAGGAGGGTTAAGGACCCTGAGAGGCATGACGTGTACGAGGAGTTCCTGGCGGAGCTGGACGGCGAGTGAGTGGTGGTGGGGGGAGTGAGTGAGTAGGGAAAGTGGGGAGGGAGTGAGGAGGGTGGGGAGGGAGTGAGGAGGGTGGGGAGGGAGTGAGGGGGGTGGGGAGGGAGTGAGGAGGGTGGGGAGGGAGTGAGGAGGGTGGGGAGGGAGTGAGGGGGGTGGGGAGGGAGTGAGGAGGGTGGGGAGGGAGTGAGGAGGGTGGGGAGGGAGTGAGGAGGGTGGGGAGGGAGTGAGGAGGGTGGGGAGGGAGTGAGGGGGGTGGGGAGGGAGTGAGGAGGGTGGGGAGGGAGTGAGGGGGGTGGGGAGGGAGTGAGGAAGGTGGGGAGGGAGTGAGGAGGGTGGGGAGGGAGTGAGGAGGGTGGGGAGGGAGTGAGGAGGGTGGGGAGGGAGTGAGGGGGGTGGGGAGGGAGTGAGGAGGGTGGGGAGGGAGTGAGGGGGGGTGGGGAGGGAGTGAGGAGGGTGGGGAGGGAGTGAGGAGGGTGGGGAGGGAGTGAGGAGGGTGGGGAGGGAGTGAGGAGGGTGGGGAGGGAGTGAGGGGGGTGGGGAGGGAGTGAGGAGGGTGGGGAGGGAGTGAGGGGGTGGGGAGGGAGTGAGGAGGGTGGGGAGGGAGTGAGGAGGGTGGGGAGGGAGTGAGGAGGGTGGGGAGGGAGTGAGGAGGGTGGGGAGGGAGTGAGGAGGGTGGGGAGGGAGTGAGGGGGTGGGGAGGGAGTGAGGAGGGTGGGGAGGGAGTGAGGAGGGTGGGAGGGAGTGAGGAGGGTGGGGAGGGAGGGAGGGGGGGAGGGAGTGAGGAGGGGGGGGGGAGTGGGGGGTGGGGGGGAGTGAGGAGGGTGGGGAGGGAGTGAGGGGGTGGGGAGGGAGTGAGGAGGGTGGGGAGGGAGTGAGGAGGGTGGGGAGGGAGTGAGGAGGGTGGGGAGGGAGTGAGGAGGGTGGGGAGGGAGTGAGGAGGGTGGGGAGGGAGTGAGGAGGGTGGGGAGGGAGTGAGGGGGGTGGGGAGGGAGTGAGGAGGGTGGGGAGGGAGTGAGGAGGGTGGGGAGGGAGTGAGGAGGGTGGGGAGGGAGTGAGGGGGTGGGGAGGGAGTGAGGGGGATGGGTGGGTGAGTGAATGAAAGGGGGTCCATTGAGAACGATGCCTGCATCCCTTCGCTCTCTTCGCTCCCCAGCCTTGGTCCCCTTCCACATCCACCGACCAATCAGGGTGGAGCACACGGACGTGGACCGCTTCTCTCTGCGCCAGGCAGTCATTCTGATCGCGGCCACCAACCGCCCCGACGAGGTGGACGAGGGGCTCACCAAAGCACCGCATGTGTGGGACTCACACACCTCCCTCTCTCCTCACTGACCCTCCCTCCCCTCCCCCCCCCAGGGTGGAGCACACGGACATGGACCGCTTCTCGCTGCGCCAGGGCGCCTCACGCACACACCTCCTTCCCCTCCCCTCGCTCCACGCACCCCCTCCCCCCTCCCAGGGTGGAGCACACGGACGTGGACCGCTTCTCGCTGCGCCAGGCCGTCATCCTCATCGCAGCCACCAACCGACCAGACGAGCTGGACGAGGGCCTCACCAAAGCGGGGCGCATCGACCGCGAGATCCACGTGGGGCTGCCGAGCGAGGAGCAGCGCATCGCCATCTTCGGGGTTCACTCCAGAAACAGACTGCTCGCGCCTTCCGTGGACTTCTCCAAGGTGAGCTGTCTGCCGGGGAGAAAGAGCAAGGCACATGATCCACGTGGGGCTGCCCAACGAGGAGCAGCGCATCGCCATCTTTGGCGTGCACTCCAGAAACAGACTGCTCGCGCCATCTGTTGACTTCTCCAAGGTGTGTAAGAAAATTTGCACGAAGGCCTCTCAGGAGCAGTTACCCGCAGCCTGGTGAATGACACCGGGGTCATGGCGGTGCGGCCCTTATCACCTCGCTTGGTCCTCCCAACCCTCCAACTCACCCTACCCCTCTCCTCACCCATACCAACAGAAGATATCCGCAAGTGATTGAGGCGGGCATCGTGGCGGTGCCGTGCGGCCATGCGGTGATCGAGCAGGCACTAACCCTCCTCCCGCCCGCCCCCACCATCCCATCCCATCCCATCCGCAGGTGGCCTTCCGCACCATCGGCTTCTCAGGAGCGGACATCCGCAACCTGGTGAACGAGGCGAGCATCATGGCGGTGCGGCGCGGCCATGCGGTGATCGAGCAGGGCGATGTGGTGGCGGCGCTGGACAAGCAGCTCTTCGAGAGCCTCGGGATCTCCATGACAGACGACGAGCAGCAGCGGCTCTTCGCCAAGGTGAGGGGGTGTTACAACTTAGAATGTGTCCTGTTAATAGGCCCTCCCCTCCCCTCCACTACCATCCCCTCCCCTCCCCTCCCCTTCCCTACCCTCCCCTACCCTCCCTTCCCCTCCCATCCTACCCCCATCGCAACCCATCCCATGGCACCCCATCCCATGGCACCCCATCCCATGGCACCCCATCCCATGGCACCCCATCCCATGGCATCCCCTCCCATTCCCGTCCACCCTTCCGTGCCATGGGCCGTGTGCAGGTCCCAGCGGAGGTGCGGCGAGTGCTGGCGGTGCACGAGGCGGGGCACATCCTGCTGTCGCACCTCTTCCCCGCCTTCGACTGGCACGCCTTCACCCACATCCTCCCGGGCGGCCAGGTGAGCTGTCAGGTGCTCAGGTGGAATCTCAGGTGGAATCACACGTGAGCTGGTGGTATCTCAGGTGGAATCACACGTGTGCTGGTGGTATCTCAGGTGGTCAGGTGCAATTTCTGCCTCTCTGGTATGCTCTCACGTCTTGAGTTAGGAAAGGCCACTACAGGTTCATTCACAGCTCAGTGTTTTTGAGAATTCTCAGAAGCACGTGCGGATGGTGTTGCGTCTGCTGCAATGGATCTCCTCTTGTTGCTCTCTCCCTCCCACCCATTGTTTTCACGTCAGGAGCGGAGGCACTGTCAGTGTTCTACCCATGGCAGGACATGCTGCTCACGGGCAGCATGAGCATCGGGTATCTGCTCATGCAGATGGTGGTACCTCTGTATCAAGGCTTCCCCTCTCTTCCTCCCCCCCCCCCCCCACCCTTGTTCCCAGGAGCGGGCACTATCGGTGTTCTACCCGCGGCAGGAGATGCTGCTCAAGGGCAGCACAAGCATCGGCTACCTGCACATGCAGATGGTGGTGGCGCATGGCGGCATGTGCGCTGAGCGCCTTGTCTTTGGCGACGACCATGTGACGGACAACGGGCAGGACGACCTGATGAAGCTCTCAAGGGTCAGTCAGAGCACGACAGCCTTTGGAGATGACAGGCTATTAGAATACGACAGGCTATCCAGGGGATGATGACCATGTGACGGACAACGGGCAGGACGACCTGGTGAAGCTCTCAAGGGTCAGTCAGAGCACGACAGCCTTTGGTTGGAGTTAGTCTGTTTGTCGGTGGGGCTAGCCCGGTTTTTTCAGTCAGAAGGCAGCGGCCATGTCGCGGACAACGGGCAGGACGACCTGATGATGAAGCTCTCAAGGGTGAGATATGTATTGTCCCTTAAGTTAGGCCCTCCGCATGCAGAGGGTGGTGCTCCCGCGCATCCCCATGTGCGCTGAGCGCCTCGTGTTCGGCGACGACCATGTGACGGACAACGGGCAGGACGACCCCATGCAGCGCTCAAGGGTCAGTCAAAATACTACAGGATTATTGTCCGCCTTGCTGGCTGTTTTTCTCCCTCCCACGCTCCATTTTTCCTCTCTCGATCCCGCCCAACCCTCCACACCCCTCCTTGTCATCTTGCCTTTCTACCACTGTTCTCGACTGATCATATTCCCATCTTCCCCATGTGCACCAGATAGCGCGGGAGATCGCGAGCAGCCATGCAAACCCACGTTTCGGCCTCATGCCCATCACCATGCACCCCATCATGGAGCCACCGGGCTTCCCTGACGAAGTGGAGCTCATCCCATCCTCCGTATGTTATTTTACACTGTGCTGATACGTGTGTTGGATTTCCTTGAGCCGCATGCCCATCACCGTGCACCCCATCATGGAGGAACATACCATCGCCCTCAAAGTTGAACTGCTGCTTGTCGGTGCTCGTCATTCCAACTGTTGCTTGCAGCCTCTTCCATCCCTGCTACACTGCTTTGCCCCACGAGGACGTGACCGGCCCATGAGACGAGTCAAATATGTCTTCCTGTCGCCCCATGTTCTGTTCTGCCTCCCCCTTTCATCCTACTGCCTCCCCATGAGTCGAGTCAAATATGCCTTCCCCTTGTTCTGTTCTGCTCTGTTATGCCTCCCCCTTTCATCCCACCGCCAGTGGTCTCGCCCCGGCACGCAAGTGGCAGCAATGTCGGTGGAAATGTCTGACATCTTCACACGGGAGGTCACGTGGGTGAGTGGCATAGCGTAGGGTGTTTGGGCATCTTGCTCTACGTGTCTCCAACCAATCTGACGTGACCTGGCTACTTATGATTTGGTTCTACACTTCTTGAAATGGCAATAAAAATAAACCCCAAACCCCACCAATCCTCCCAATCCGCCCAATCCGCCCAATTCCCCTCCATCCCCCCCCAGAACATTGAGCTTACGGAGCGCATGGCCATGGATGCGTTGACGCGCAACAGAGCCATCCTGGAAAAACTCGCCGACCACCTCGTGGAGCACTTCCGCATCTCCGGCCTGGTGGGTGTGGGCTGGGGCCTGGTGGGTTAGGGCCTGGTAGGGTGGGGTGGGGCCTGGTGGGTTACTGTTTGCACCCCCTGAGATGGCCTCTCATAAACTCGCCAACCGCCTCGTGGAGCACTTCCGCATCTCCGGCCTGGTGGGTGTGGGTGTGGGTGTGGGTGAGGATGTGGGCTGGGGCCTGGTGGGTTAGGGCCTGGTGGGTTGTTGTTTGCACCCATGGAGCTGGTCCTTGGGGCAGCTCACAGACTCATTACTCACGGTGCACCTCGTGGAGCACATGGCCATCTCCGGCCCAGTGGGTGTGAGGCCAGTTGGTTATGGATGGACCCGTGGGGTGCTTATTGCGTTGTGCTTTCCGCGTTGGGCTTATTGCATTGCATTGGGCTAGGCCTGTTACATCACTACTTGCATCTTTTCTGAGTCGCCTTAATGTGTGGGTGGCGGGCGGCATGCGAGGCATTTGGAATACACCTCCGACTCCTCTCTGCCCCTTTTCCGCTCCGCTCTGCAAAACTTACTCTACGAAATGAACTGGAGGCCGGGGTGATAGTGCAGTCCATGCACCCGCACATGCTGCCAGACCACTGGAACCCAAGGCACTGTTCTAACTCGCCCTAATCCAACTCCCCCAACCCCCCCTGTACCCATTGTGCATGAGCAGGAGGCGGGGGAGATAGTGCACTCCATGCACCCGCACATGCTGCCAGACCTTCTGGAGCCAGAGACAGAGGAGTCACAGGAGGACTCGGCAACACCTCCCGCATGGGATCCAGAGCAGCCGGGTCGATACCAGTACCTTGACATCTACCCCGCTCCCCTGCACCGGTGCTGATACACGCTATGAGACGCGCCGAAACAGTAGATTCACATCTACTCAGCTACACTCTCAACATATCTACACCCCAGGTGGTCCCTTATACACACTTCTACATCCCCGCTTACCAGTACCTTGACATCTACCCTACTCCTCTGCTCAAGTGCTGGTACACGCTTGGAGGTTTGCTTCAAGATTGCCCAAAAACAGTGCCCTGGCATCCACCCTGCTTTCCTGCACAGATGCAGAGGTGTGCGTTCGACGTAGGATATCACCCCTTTTTCGCACTGCGCGCTGCACTTACAGTCGTTTTCTCCACAACATTGCCTTGATACCTGGTAGACTCAGCTGTCCAGCCGTCGTGTCTGCATGCAATCTGTTGTAAGCATGCTCCGGGAAAACTGCCCGCTTGCGCAGCATGTGAGTGAGGTGCTGAAGGAGGGCGATTTCTTGATTGTGCCTCCAGCACGGCAAGAGAGTCACTGAGGAGTCTATTTTTTAGGCACCTCAAAAATAGACTCCTCACGGCGATTTCTTGATTTTGCATCCAGCACGGAGAGTCACTGAATGACACTTGGTGAATAACATACCAACAGGTAAGCGGCTGGTGTCAGTAATGCAGGGTGCTTCTTTCACCACGGCAGGGCATGTCAAAGAAGTTGAGTCATCACACAACTTAACTACTGTCATGCATCTACCTACTGTTGCTTTCACTGGTCCTCCTTAGGCTTCTCTTCTGAGTCCTGTAGCACAAGCGAACGCCGAAAAAACACCAAGAAATGCGCATTGCCGAAATTATAACACAAGACAGGGCATGAGAGCACAGAAAGCCTGGATATAAGTGAAGGGTGAGGAGTGAAGCGCGATTGGCGAAAGCAGGACGGCCGCTCAAAATTTCTCGGCAATTCACGAACCATACGATGTCTGCACAGACAAGTCACCGCAGCATGCGTACCTTGGGAGGCTGAGAGGGAGCGAGTGATGCCAGCACGTCCCGCACAGAGGGGTCGTTTGGGTCCACTCCTGGCAGCTGCAGAGGGAGCAGAGGGAGCAGAGAGAGCAGAGGGAGCAGAGGGAGCAGAGAGAGCAGAGGGAGCAGAGGGAGCAGAGGGAGCAGAGGGAGCAGAGGGAGCAGAGGGAGCAGAGGGAGCAGAGGGAGCAGAGAGAGCAGAGAGAGCAGAGGGAGATGGGGTCATCAGAGGGCAAAGTTGCAGGCGCTACTGAGCGAATTGACACTGCCAGCACGTCCACTCGTGGCAGCTGCATGGGGGGCTGCAAGGGGGCCTCAGGAAGTGAGTGGCTCCAGCACATCAGGAAGTGAGTGGCTCCAGCACATCCCAGATACATACACTACACGTCTCCTGGGGCTGTCGATGTTGAACAGATGATGACAGGATACAGAGGATAGCATCTAAACATGCTGACAACGACGATACCTTACCAATGCGAGGATGGATTTGCCAACGAAAGCGTCGCCCAGCACTTACCGTATTCCCCCGTAAGGTATTGTCAAAAAATCATTAAAAAAAAAACACAAAAAAAAAAACAAACAAAAAAAAACGAATGGGTGTTAACAGTAGGCTGGAAAAAAAAAGAGCCCATGTCTTATGTAAAATGCAAAATGAATTTGGGTTGTAACAGGCACTGTGAGGCCAGAACTTCACGGAGCAGTTGCTAATGAGGAATCTGCTACAGAGATTGCACACTCTGACAGGGTCAGTTCGGTGCCTCAGAAAATGGCGGGAGATTGATCCAGCAGTGCCAGGTGTTCTTGACCAATCTCTGTTGAGCGCTGTGAACAGAGTCAGTTCCGTGCCTCGGAAAGCGGTCGAGATATTCTCGACCATCGCTGACGTGATCGAGGTGGTTCAACTGCAAGATGGACGGTCGAGACTCGAGATCCTCTCGACACTTGCTGTCTTTCGATTTCGCTTTGCCACTGCCCGTTTTTGCACTGCTAATGGCAGCTGACGCGATTTTCATCCTACTCGCTTTTTGCAGCTGAGCGAACCTTGGTAATGAAGGACCAAATACTGTTTGAAGGCAAGAAAAACCAGCAGGGTGTTATGTACAATGCAAACTCAGAAAAGCGGATACTCTCAAAAATGTACCATATCATAAGCTATCCCCCGCATATGTCACCCATGGAGTGACTATTTCGGCGGGTGTTATATACGGGGGATTACGGTACCTCATATCCAAGACTCCAGGTTTCGTTGGTGGTGGTGGTGCTCCTGCTGCCGGTGCTGCTGCCACTGCTGCTGCAACTGGGATGGGTTGGAGACACATCAATGACAACATGGCAGTGACGTACCGAGGAGAGGATGGAGTTCACAAAGGAAGCGTCGCCCAGCACTTGGCTCATATCCACATCCCCAGGTGCGCCTGCTGCTGCTGCTGCTGCAGCTGGCGCTTCACCTGCCGCCCCTGCTTCGGCTGCTGCTGCTTCTTTCTTTCCCTCCTCCGCTGCCTCCTGCATCGACAGCTGCAGGGCTGGTTCACCCAGGGGCGCAGGGATGGGAAGCCAAGGGGAGAGGGGGAAAATACAAGATAAGAGCGTTTGGCAAGGGCAGAGGAGGAGGGCATATGGGAACGGAGGGCAAGAAGAGGAGGCGGAGAGGCGCGTACAAGAAGAGCATATGGGCAGACGAAAAGGAAACAGGCGCGGGGAAGCAAACAAGCACGAAAAAGCAGCGGACCACTCACCGAGTGCCAGCTCAGCATCCTCCCCTCCAGCAGCAGCATCCAGCATGGCAGCATCTCCAGCCCCTCCCGCTGCTGCTGCTGCCATGGACATGGCCAGGGCTTGCTGCAACAGAGCTGCCTCGTCGTCCTGGTGGTGAGAGGGGGGAGAAAAGGGTGGGTTAGTCTGGCTCCGTACCATCTGCAGCGTCTCCCGCCCCTGCTGCTTCTGCTGCTGCCATGGACATGGCTAGCGCCTGCTGCAACAGTGCTGCCTCGTCGTCCTGGCATGACGAAGGGTGACAGAGTGTAGGAGAAGTGACAGGCAAGGACGGGTTAAGCGAAACCGCAAGGACTTGGCAGTACAGGCAGCAGCAGCAGCAGGCAGAGCTCACCATGGCAACGTCAGCAGCAGCAGCCGCAGCAGTGGCCCGCCCCTCGTCCGCCTTCTTCTCCCCCTCCCCCATCGCCACATCCCCCTTCCCCCCCTCCCCCTCCCCACCACTCCCCCCACCACCCCCAGCACCAGCCTCCTGCTCAGCAGCCTTCCTGGCAGCGGCCTCCTGCCTCGCCCGTTCCTCCTCCATGGATACACGTAGCGCCAGGGCGAGCTCCGGGTCCACACTCGGGTCCACGCCAAAGTCGAAGTCGCCCCCCAGCCCGCCCCCTCCTGCTGCCGCTGCTGCCGCTGCCCCCGCCGCTGCTGCTGCTGCGAAGCCACTGCCGCCCTCCCCGTCCCCTGTGAACACAGGGGAGCTGCGTGTGACAAGGGGGGAGCGGGGGGGAGAGAGGGGAGGGCGGGATGGGTGAGAGGGGGGAAATGAGAAGATGCATAGCCCCCACGAGAAGAGCCACAGCATACAAGGGAACACAGCTGCTGACTCTGCTGCTGTTGAAGCAGCTATCAGCAGCAGCGCCCTCAAGTTTAAAAGCACCTTACAAGGCACTAAGAGCTGACAGGGCGTCTCACCTGATGAGCACGTCCGAGAGCACAGCGGGCCCAGGCGGCACGTGCACGAGGTGCGAGTTGTCGTTGCTGTTGACGGCGCCTAGCAGCGCCTCCAGCTTCGCCTGCTTCTGCTCGTCCTCCTCCTCCGACCCGAAGCTCACGATGTCCAGAGCCACGTTGTTCTTCTTCAGCCGCTTGCCCGCCTTCACCAGCGTGTCCGTGTCTGCAGGCACAGGGCTGGGGAGTTGGGGGGGGAAGCAGGCGGGAGGGGAGTATGCGTCCGGTTGGTTGGGGAGGAGCGGAGGTAATCCGAAGCTCACTATGTCCGGCGCCACGCTGTTCTTCTTCAGCCGCTTGCCCGCCTTCACCAGCGTGTCCGTGTCTGCAGGCACCGGCGCAGGGCTGGGGGGTGGGGGGGACGTGTAGTGGGGGTCAGGAGGGACAGCAGAGGCGACCCGAAGCGCACTATGCCCAACGCCACAGTGCTCTTATTCAGCCTCTTTCCCGCCTTCACCAGCGCGTCCACATCTGCAGGCGCAGGGCTGGAGGGAGTTGGCGCGGGGTGCGGGCAGATGCAGGGGGAGAGGCACGGTCAGGGGCAGGGGCAGGGGCAGCAGCTCGGTCAGGAGTGTGCAAGTGAGGGTACAGATAAGTGGACACAAGGGCACATACCAGCTTATATCGCACCTGCCAATGAAGAGGACAATGCACTGGCGCTGGTTCTTGCTCTGCCGGTGTTTCAGCGAACTGCTAGTAGACTCAAACTCCCCTACCAGCTTGTAACGCACCTGCCGATAAAGAGGACAATGCGCTGGCGCTGGTTCTTGTTCTGCCGGTGCTTGAGCGCCAGCTGCGCCACCTGCAGCCCGGACAGCAGGTTGGTGTCCCCGCCCACCTCCAAACCTGGCAGGGAGGGACCAGAGAGAGTGTGGTTGGATCACACAAGGCGAGAGCGAAAGAAGGAAATTAAGAAAGATAAAAAAAAGGAGAAAGAGATATGCAGCCAGCTGAGCCACCTGCACCCCTGGCAGCAGGTTGGTGTCTCCTCCCACCCACGTCCGGGCCTGGCAGCAACCAGAGGATGCACGGGGAGGAGTAGGAAGAAGGGACGCCATTTGATTTGTAACCAGTCAGCTTGATCGTGGCCTTCATCGACAAGGGAAACCGGGGGCGACTTATTGAAACGGCATGCATGCAGAACAAAGGGATGAGTGGCGCACCATGCATGGTGGAGAGGATCTTCCCAAGGTCGGCTGTGGGGGTGACGAGCACGCGCACGCCTTTACCCGCCATGGTCAGAATGCCAACAGTGTTTTCGGGATTCGACTGCCACACATGAATGGGAGAGGGGGGGGGGGGGATTTAGTATTGAGACGTCTCAAAACTGAATACCAACGGTGTTCTCAGGATTCGACTGCCATACATGAATGCTGGGGAGAGGGGGGGGGGGGGGGGGGGAGGGGGAGGGGGAATAGGGGGGGAAGGGAGGGGGGGAGTATCATGTTTAACACCGGGTCCAAAGCAAAGAAGATAGTGAAAGCGATAATTGAAGCTTTCACGAGATGAAACCGAGCACTTCCTTGCATCTTTTATAGATAATAATCCGTCTAAACTCTTTCCCTTCTATTTAGTGACTGGTATCGCGACCTTACCTACACCGCCCACCTGCAACTTGGCGCCTCTCCAGCGTCGCTCACCTGGTCTCACCTGGTCTCACCTGCGTCTCACCGGCTTCTCGGCACGTCTCCAGCGCTGCTCACCTGCGTCTTGGCGCCGCAGATGAGGTTAATCGCGTCGGATTGCGCCTGGAAGCGCGACGGCGCGTAGTCGCCATTCCGCATCCACTCGGAGTTGTCTACGCACACCACGGTGGCCTGGGGAGGGGCGAGGGAGGGACGGAGAGGAGGAAGGGGACATTCCATGCATAGGGGAACCCCTGTGGCACGCATCCTGAGGTAAACTCCATTCCGCATCCCCCCGGAGTTGTCTACACACCACGGTAGCCTGGGGAGGGGCGAGGGAGGGACGGAGAGAAGGACGGGAGCACATCGATGGATAGGGGAGCCCCCTGGCACGCATCCCCTCGGAGTTGTCTACGCACACCACGGTGGCCTGGGGAGGGGCGAGGGAGGGGCGAGGGAGGGGCGTGAGAGGGGCGAGGGAGGGACCAGAGAATCTGCATGAGTAGGCAAGTCCCCATGACGAACACGCATCCCCTCGGAGTTGCCGACGCACACCACGGTGGCCTAAGGAGGGGTGGGGAGAGGAAGGAATGAGGAGAGAAAGGAGAAAGAATGGCTAAGGCATCGCTAAGGCATCGCTTAACGTGACCAGCAAGTCAGCAGGGATCCTGGCGACTCCCCAGTCACCATTCCGCATCCCCTCGGAGTTGCCGACACGCTCCACGGTGGCCTGGGGACGGGAGAGGAGGGAAAGGAGAAACGAGAAGGTATCGGCAGAGCGACCAGCGAGTGAGCATAGAAAAAGGAGATCCTAGGGATTGCCCGACGCACTGCCTGTGGCGAGCACGCGTGCTTGCATCCGCGCATCCACTCGGAATTGCGGGTCGACACACGCCACGGTGGCCGTGGGAGGAATCAGGAGGGGAGGGAGAAAGGATAGCTGCTGCAGTGCGATTTGCGGACCGACGCGTCTAATGCCTATGAAGTGTCTGCGATCGTCTAGCGAGTCTGACGTGTCTGCGTGTCTCCAATTCGACGAGTGCGGTCAGTTGAAAACTGAATGAATCGGCGAGATCTACGATCCACGAGCGAAGAACTGTAGAGCGAGCGTACCTCGAGAACCATGATGGAGATTCGGACGCGCGTCGATCACGAGAATAGCCGGGAGGATGCTCGCCTGATTTGGTAGCAGAGGATGCACGACTGGTCTGCTCACCGCTACTAATGCTGCGACAGATCGGCCTGCTGAAACTCTAGGAACCTGGAATTCGCTGTGCCACGGCGGGTCAAAGTTGCGAGGGAACCGTTAGGGAAAGCAGGGGTTGTCAGAGCCTCGACTCGTTATTAACAGTCGAACAGGCCCGAAATAGCGTGTTTGTTTCAGACTACTGGGCTCATGTGTACGCATACCGATTTACCTCTATTGAAGCTAGGAAGAATCACTTAGAAGGAAACCACCAGATGATCTCTCTTATCTGGTTTCAATGTTCAACCAAATAATTACATGCATTCCTTTACGCACGCCTACATCACCTAATGTTGATTCACAAAGAGCAGGGATATCAGAGGGGCCTGCAGGCTGCAGCTCACTAGGGCACATATCTACAGAAAGGCATGCTGAGGACCTTAGACCCTCCAAAACGCACCTCCTTGAAACCCGTGACACTTCAGTATCCCCTCGCATCCTCCATTGTCCTCGTCAACTCGTCATCGTGTAGTTCAAAGGGCTTGCCTAGCCCAAAAAACGGATAGCAAGGCACTGCTATCACATGCTAGCCATGCTGCAAAGCCATTCTATCCCTCCCACTACCAATCCAGTCCATGATAAAAGCAGATTCTCACTCGCATCTCAGTCCCGGTGTCAGCCTCTCATCCCTCCACATGTCAGCATGTCAGCTGTCCATGTGTCATCCTCCCAACCCTCTAGGTGTCAGCCCATCATAGTTAAAAGGTGTCAGCATCTCATCTCTCAGGCCACTTCGTTGCACCATTCCCCTCTCTACTCTCTCCTCTCTCCCCCCAGACACTCTTCCCCAAGCCCCCATCACCCCCCCCCCCAGCAGCAGCAGCAGCGGGAGAAGCAGCAGGAGCAGCAGCAAGGAAGCCAGCCACAGCAGCAGGCACGCCAGCAGAGGAATCTGGGCCGTTGATATCAGCAACGGCTGCACCATAGCTCATATCCGCCACTGCTGCACTGTAGCTGCTCTCGGGTACCCGCCCGCTCGCACTCGCACTTCCGCTTCCACTCGCACTGCCGCTGGCCCCAAAACTGCCGATGCTGATGCCGTTGCTGTGGCTGATAAATACCCTTTCTTGCGCATGGCTGCTCAGCACACAGGGCAGTGCAGCGGGCGAAAGAGGAGCAGCGGCTGCGGCAGCCGGGCATGGGGGCAGTTGGGAAGAGCTGCATGGTCCTGCCAACGTGGTGGCCTCCAGCATGTGCTGCCATGAGCTCTGGGACCTGATTTTCCCCCAAGCCTTGCACGGCCATCACTGGCAGCTGCACAGCACAGGGCGGGCAGCCAGGACTCCCCCCATGGGCACGGGCTGAGAGCGGAGGTGGCCGAGGCAGGTGCTGCTGCACAGAGGTAGGAGGAGCGGGAGGAGCAGGAGGAGCGGGAGGAAGGGCGGGTTGGCGAACGAACTGCCCTCTGAAGCGTGGCCGCTGCTCCGCCAGGCGCTTGCGACTCTGGTACCGCACCTGTGAGGGGTGGTCAAGGGGAGGGTGGTGGGGGGAAGGGGGAGAGCAGTGGTTAACAGTTAGAGAGGTGGGTACAGCTGGCAAGGGGGAACGCGGGGACAGGGGGAACTCAGGGACAGGGGGAACGCAGGGACAGGGGGAACGCAGGGACAGGGGGAACGCGGGGACAGGGGTCGTAATGGGGAGTGGAACATGGGGAGGAGATGCAGAGAAAAGGAGACGAGATGGGAAGAAGGCGCACCTTCTTTTCGAAGTTCCTCTCCTTGCGCTTGAGCCGAAACTTGTTGAGCGCCGCCTCCCGCACCGCCTGCCGACTCATCGGCCCCCCAGCCCCCTCGGCACCACCAGCACCTTCCGCCCCTTCCGCCCCGCTCACTGCGTGTTCTCCCCCCCCTGCAGTTGCCCGTTCTGCTGCCCCCGCTCCTGCTGCCTCTGCTCCAGCCAGCGCAACGGCACTAGCAGCAACAGCAGCAGGTGCAGTGGAAGGAATGGCAGGTGCAGCGAGCGAGGCTGACAGCGACAGCAGCCCTGCTGCGCCCTCTTCTTGCCCCGCCTCGTCCCTCCTCCCTTCACACCGCTCACCATCGCCACCCAAGGCCCTCCTCTCTCCCCCCTCCTCCTCCCCCTCCTCATCGCCTTCCTCCTCCTGCTGCCCCTCACCACCGTCCCTCATGTGCACATCCACACAATCCTCCTCCTCCTGCTCCACCTCCTGCTCCTCCTCCTTATTCGCCTGGCCTCGCTGCTGCTTCTGCTGCAGCTGCCGCTGCTCATCCCCCTCCGCGCCTATCTCCTCAGCGAGCCACGCCCGCTCTCTGCTGCCCTTGCCTTCTCCCTCGCCTCCCGTTCTCCCCTCCTTCGCTTCTCTTCTCTCCATTACCACCACCTCATCACCCCCTGCCTCCTCTCTGCCTCGCTTTCGCCCCACCAGTTGCACAGCACCAGCCGCAGCACCAGCCGCACCAGGATTGTTGAAATAGCTGCCCTCTTGGCCCTCTGCCCTTTCGCCTCTCAGATCCCTGGCTGCAACCTCCAGTGCTTCCGTTGCCTCTGACGCGCCTCCCCTCCCTCTGTCCCGCGCCCCCTCCAACCCACTCCCAGCAGCACCGGCAGCGGCAGCAGAAGAGCCAGGAACAGCAGCACCAGCACCAGCACCAGCACCACGAACAGCAGGAGCAGGGAGCGGGGTAGGAGCCGCACCAACGGCGGCCGCATTACCATCCCTACCTCCCTCTCCCCCATCACCTCCCATGGCGTTCCCCTCTCGCCTCACCGACTGCCCCCCTGACTGCCTCCTCCCTTCCTCCACTCCCCCCCTCCCATCCCTATTGCCTGTCCCCCCCGTCCCCCCCTCCCCTCCGCTCCCCTCGCCGCCACTCCCCTCCCCGCCTCCACTCCCCCTCCCTGACCCCCCTCCTCCCCCACTCCCCCACCATCCCCCCCGCTCCCTTCCCCTCCCCTGCCTCCCGTTCCCCCTTCTCCCCCACTCCCCATCCCCTCAACCCCATTCCCCGCGCCTGTACGCCCCTCTCCTCCGCTCCCCCCCCCCCCATTCCCCTTTTGACTGGACTGGAACCACCCCCCCTTACCAGGCATGCCTGCCGTGTCGTGGGCTTGGTCCTTGGAGCCTACCGCACTGCCATTGGCGCACGACAGCAGCGCCTGAATCCCCCCGCCGCCCGTCCCTCCCCCCGTTCTGCTCCACTCATGCGCCCCATTCGCGCTGGCATCCCCGCGTTTACTCCCCCCACTGCCCCCACTGCCCCCGCTTCCCCTTCCCCCTCCGCTGCCCCCGGCACTGCCCTGCCCGCTCCCCCCTCCCCCCGAACCTTGCCCACTCCGCCCTCCGCTCCCTCCCCCACTCCCACTCCTCCCGCCGCTCCCATCATGGCCACTCCCCGCCATATTCCTACCCGTGTCGCCACTCTCATTGTATTCCGAGCTGCCGTTGCCGTTGCCGTTGCCATTGCCGCCGCTGCTGCTGCTATTATTAACCCCCTCGCACGCGTTCCTGCCACCGCCGCCCTTCACGTGCACATTGGTGCTCCCGTCGTTCCCGACCTCGCCTCGAGGCACGGCAGCCGCAGCTGCGGCCGAGGCTCGGTGGTGCCCTGAAGGAGCTCCCGGACCTGCGTCCGGGGCTGCAGCTGCTGCGGTGTTATGGGGGTTGGATCCTCCCCCTTCCGGACTTCCGCTTCCACTAGCAATCATTCTCGCGTCCATCGCTGCTTCAGCGGCTGCTGCAGCTGCAGCATCGGCCCCATTGCTACCAGCAGCAGCAGCAGTGGCGGCAGCGGCAGCGGCAGCAGCAGCAGCAGCGCCTGGGTTGGCAGGCGACATGACACTGACGCTGTGCTGCTGCTGCAACGACGGGTGGGAGTGCAAGCGATGGTGATGGTGGTGGTGCTGGTGCCGGTGGTGGTGGTGATGGTGCTGCTGGTGCTGCTGCTGCCGCTGCTGCTGCTGCTGCCCTGGCTGTTGCACCACTTGCCCCTGCTGCTGCACCTTGGAGTCTTCCACCCAATGCAAAGCCTCTGTTGACGACACGCGCAGCTTCCCATGGCTCTGCTGCTGCTGGCTGTGCAATGAGTTCACGTGCTGCACTGGAGCCCGGGGCGAGGCAGGGGACTTGCTCGCAGGAGCAGCATTCTCCTGCCCTCCAGCATTCGCCTCAGTCTTCACCTTCACAGCATCAGCCGCTCCCCTTTCCGCCGCGTTCCCTCCCCGCTCCTCTCGTCTCTCCCGCATCAAAGCAACCCCCCCTGCTGCACCATCCACCTGCATCCGCTCCTCCCTCGCCGTGCTTCCTCCCGTCTCCCTTTCCTTCTTCGCTTCGCTCTGCTTGAGAACTCGACAAGGGCTAGCCACAGCGGGGGGTGGGGGGGGCGGCAGCAGGTGTTTCGCCAGGTGTTGCGTCTGTTGCCGCCGCCGCGGTTGCTGCAGCGCTGGCGGCAGCGGAGGTGAGTTTCCTGCTGGCTCTCCTGGGGCCGCTCCTCTGGCCGCTGCAGTCGGTGTGGCTGTTGCTGCTGCTGCAGCGGTTGCTCCAGAAGCCAAGGCGTGGAGAGACGGGGCTTGATCTTGTTGTTGCGCCCGCTCCTGCTCTTGCTCTTGCTCTTGCTGCTCTTCCTGCGCCTGCCGTTCTTCGTCCTGCTCTCGCTGCGGCTGCGGCGGCTGCGGCTGAGGCTTCTCTGCTTGCTTTAATCCCTCCCTCTCCTCCAGCCGTTGCCCAGCCTGCTTTTGCCGCGAGAGTTGCAGCAAGGGCAGGGGGGCGATGGGCTGGGGCATTGATAGTGGGGGCGCGGATTGGGGGGGGATGGAGTGGGAGGGCAGGTGCGGATGGGGGTGCGCGAGGGCGTGCGGATGGGGGCGCGGAAGGCAGAGCGGGGGGGTCCGGCTGTGCATGGTGACAGGCGCAAAGCGAGTGGGGCTGGGGAACTGAGATGCGGGGAACGTGGGTGCTTCTAGCAACCGCCGCCGTGAATCGGAGAGTTGCTGCTGCTGCTGCTGCTGTTGTTGTTGGTGGTGGCTGTGTTGTTGTGACGATACGGGCGCTGCCGGTGGTGCCAGTGGTGGTGGTGGCGGTGGCGGTCGCAGGGGTGGCTGACGTGGCAGCAGTTGCACCTGTTGCTGCCCTGACGCCCCTCCCTCTTGTTGCTTTTGTCGCTGGTGTTGCTGCAGCATCTGCTGTTGCATCTGTTGTTCTTGCTGCTGATTTGCGCTCTGAGCACTGGGAGGAGGCGGAGGGCACGTCCAGGGGGGAGGGACACCTGCTGCCACCGCAGCAGCTGCAGCCGCCGCAGCCGCAGCAGCAGCCGCATAGTACACGGGCGATTGCAGATACAATCCAGCCGCTGCAATGCTGGGGTCAAACGGACGAGGAAACAAACCAGCAGCAGCCGCAGCCGCTGCTGCTGCAGCGGTGGCAGCAGCAGTAGGAGCAGGAGGGACAGCAGCAGCAGCCGCAGCAGCAGCAGCTGAGAAAGGGGCGGTCGGAGCTGCGGGGACGGCAGCAGCAGGAGGAGGAGCAGGGAGGCGGGTGACAGCAGAGGTGATACCGTTGCGGTGGGTGTGACCTCCCCCGGTTATGCCTCCCGTCACTGACGCGGCTGTTGCCTCTGTCAACTCCCCTCCAGCGCCCGACCGGTCTGTCCTCCCGTTCCCCCCGCTGCCGTTCCCCCCACTCCCGTTCCCCCCACTGCCATTCCCACCGCTTCCGTTCCCCCCACTACCTCCCCCACTCCCACCCTCCCCTCTGCTTCCTCCCCCACTTCCCCCACCCCCGCTTCCCCCTCCCCCGCTTCCCCCGCCCTCCCTCCCCCCAGGGCACCCGGAGGTGCTGAGCAGCAGCGCCCCTCCCCTGGCATCTGCAGGGGAGTGAGAGGGCGGGCCGGGAGTGCCGCTGGCAGCAGGGGGAGCAGCGCAAACAGGGCCAGGCGCAGCGGGGACAGCAGAGAAGGCTGGGGCTGACCCGGCAGCAGCAGCAGCAGCAGCCGCTGCCGAGCACGGAGGCACGAGGCTCGCAGCACCCGTGGCAGCAGGAGCAGCGGCAGCAGGAGCAGAGGCGGTGGCAGCAGGGACGGCGCCACTGCCGCGGGCGCTAGTCACTCCGCTCACCCCTGCAAACGTTGCTCCTGACGCGCCTGCCCCCATGCCAGCAGCAGCACCAGTGGCGGCACACGGACCACCGGCAGTACCTTTCAAAGCAGCAGCAGCAGCAAGCGGCTTATGGGTGGGGGCAGGTAGTGAGGAGAGCGGCAGGTGCTGCTGCTGTTGGTCCACCAGCGCATGACACACCGGAACGGCAGCAGCAGCAGCAGCAGCCTGCGCAGCCGGCACTGAGGGCAACGGGCCCTTGCCTTTCTGCAGCACGCCTCCAGCCACGGAGTCACAGAAGCCAACGACTCTGCCGGTGTGCGTCCCTTTCCCATACCCGCCCCTTGCGGCCGTGCTCCCTGCAGCGCACTCGTGACCGGAGGATGGGATGCCATGGGAACACAGCATGCCGTGGGAACCAGTGGCCAGGCCGTGAGAAGCAGTGACACCCGAGGACGGGTTGCCAGAGGCGATTATATGCGAGCCTGGAGCGGTGGGCCCAGGGGCATAAGGGGCGGCAGCAACATCGCCTTTCGCTCGTGTGGGGGCCTCATGTGCGCTGGCGAGCTGCGCTGTCGCGGCAGTGGCGGCAGCTGCCGCAGGAGATGGCGCGCCAGGTAGCAGGGTATGATTGGCTGGTGTGCTGGTGGTTGGGCCTGCTGTGTGGTATCTGGAAATGGTCGGGGAAGGGCAGAAGGGGAGGAGCACAAGGATGGGGGGGAGCGCGCAAGCCAGCGGAAGAACGAACGACCGGAAGAATGAAAGAAAGGCAAGCAGGCAGATGCCCAGGGAAACGGGCCCAAAGACAAACGACGGTCAGCATGGGTTCTGGGAGGCAGGCGGGTATGCATTCTGTGACCTTTCGGTTTTGGCATGCACTGTGATTTTATTTTTGAGGCGCCTCATAAATCACAAGCCAGGTCAGTATGCGTTCTGTGAGGCAGGCGGGTATGCACTCTGTGACGTGACCTTTTGGCATGCACTGGCGGGCATACCGTGTAAAGGCGGAGACTTTCTGCGGCTGCAGCAGGTGATGCTCGTGCTGTCCGTGCTGCTGGGCTAGCTGCTTGTCTTGGTGTTGCTTCTGAAGCTGTTGCTGGGCGTGGTGGTAGCGTTGACGCTGTCGCTGATGGGGTTCACTCAAACGTTGTTGGGGTTCATTCGCCTCCCCCGTACCTCTCTCGCCCGGCACATCCGCCTCACCAGCACCAGTCCCACCCTCGCCCCTCCCCACCCCATCCTCATTCCCATTCACTCGCCTACCCCTCCACAGCCGCACTTGGGCCTCCTTCCCCTCAGCCCCCCTCTCCCCATCCTCCTCCATCCCCTCTCCTCCTCCCTCTCGCACACCCCCCTCCTCTCCCCCCTCACCCATCTCCACATCCTCTCCCCCCCCCCCCTCCCCCTCTCTCCCTTCAACCACTTTCCTGCTGGGCCCGCTGCACGCCGCGCCATCGCCGTCCGCCACTCGCCTCGCCGCTCCCCCGGACCCATCGTCCCTGATCTCCGCCTCCCCGGGCATTACCTTCTCCGCAGCCGCCTTCCCCCTCCCCCTCCCCACGCCGCCTCTCCCCCACCGCGCAGCACCGCTCCCAACACCACCACCAGCCGCCGCGTCAACAACCCTGCCGGTGTGTCGCCCAAGCTCTGCAGCCACAGCTCCTGCCAGCCCAAGTTGCCTCGCAGCCAGACCCGCAGCAGCAGGTCCGGAAGGTCCTGCAGTAGGCCCGGCAACAGGCCGGCCGGCAGGTTCGGCGGCAGACTGCAGAGCGGTTCCCAGGGCAGCAGCAGCAGCAGGCGCAGAGGCAGGCAGAGCTGGACCAACAGGACCCACGGCCCCGAGAGTGAGATTTCCCAGCAGCATGGCTTCAGCGGACGCCTCCCTGGTGGACTCGGCGGAGGTGCCCTCGTTCTCGCGGTCCTCCTCGGCGCGCGGCGACGCCCCCTCGCTCTCGTTGCCGATCTGCAGCGCCGCCTCCTCCGACGCTAGCGTTGGCGCCGTCGTCACGCGCGCGCCTGACACCAGATGATGCTCCGTCGCTGTCGCCGCCGCTCTCGCAGCAGCTGTAGCAGCAGCACCAACAGCACCAACGGCAGCAGCAGCAGCACCACCACCACCAAAAGCACCAGCAGCGCCAACAGTACCAGCAGCTGCTGCAGATATTCCTACTCCTCCTCCTCCTCCTCCCCCCTCAATACCGCGCCTCTCATGCGCCCATCGCCGCTCCCTCTCCCGGCCCATCTCCCTCCCCTCCTCCTCCTCCCCGCCCCGCATGCGCCAACTCGTCGCGCCCCCAACCTCCGCCACCCCCTTCCCCCGCACGCCCCCATGCTCCTCCTTCAGGGGAGTCGCCACCAAGTGCCCCTCAACCCCTTCTCCCCCGCCTGCTCCCCCTCCTCCTCCTCCTCCCCCTCCCCCTCCTCCCCTCCCCCTCCACCACCGCCGCCATAGAGCGACTCCTCAACCTTCTTAATCGTGGAGCCCTCCCCAGACACTTGCATCGCCGCCACCCCTCCCGCCATCCCAAACGCAAACGCCGCCCCCATACCCATGCACCCAGCAGCGCCCGCACCACCAGCACCACCGTCTCGGCCCGCCGCTCCTCCCCCTCCGCTGCCACCAGCAGCACCAGCGGCAGCAGCAGCAGCAGCCGCAGCAGTGTTGGGGGGTAAGGGGTTGGATGTGCCCGCTGCAGCGGCGGCAGTGTGGGGTACGGCGGAGTGGGAGCCGACCACTGTGCCGGCTGCTGCTGCGACGGAGAGAGGCGCGGAGAGACACCAGCGGAAGAGAGAAGAGAGAGTTTGAGGGACGCAAACGACCGACACGTGAGGAGTCTATTTTTGAGGCGCCTCAAAAATAGACTCCTCACGCAAACGACCGAAACGGACACGAGGAGGGACGACGGGAAGCGCGGGGGGGCGGCGGGGGGGGCGGCGGGGGGGGGGAGTGGAGGGGGTGGGTGGGGTTGGGCAGAGAAGACAAAAGGAGAGGGTGGAGCGAAGTGGTGATGCGACGAGAGGCCGAACGGTGGTAGAGGACAGGCATTGAGACAAGGGAAGACGAAACTCATACGGAGCTTCAGCAGCAGGAGAACGGCAGGACGGCGAATAAGGAACTATTTGGAAGGAGAGTGAGCGAGAGGGGGAGAGTTACCAGTCCCTATGCCGTTAGGGAGAGTTACCAGTCCCTATCATTACCTTGGTCGTTCCCCGTGCCGTCGCAGTTGCCCTGCCCCTCCGCCTGCCTCTCCCTCTCGCGCTCATTCTCCCTCTCCTGCTTCTCCCGCACATTCGCCTTGGGCGCGTTGGCGTTGGCCTGTTCCCCCCCCCAGCACCCCCACCCAACCACAAGGGTGCCCCGAGGAAGGGACACAGGCACACAGCACAGCAGAGCAGATACAATGCGGTGAGAAGCGGTGAGAGGGTTGCCAACCAGGTGGAGAGGAGGGTAGCGTGGCTAGTGTCACTCCGCCGTGCCCCACACGGCCGCCATGAGAGGCGTGGCGTGGCCAATGTCACTCCGTGAAATGTGGCAGTGGAGGGGCGCAGCTCATGTCACTCCAGGAATTGATCAATGGAGGGTGGTGTGGAGGAGGAGGAGGAGGTGAGGAGGTGAGGAGGTGAGGAGATGCAGAGGTGAAGAGGGAGGAGAAGCCAAAGCAGGTGGCTTGCCTCGTCCCATCGTGACCCGAGCCTGGGCTCGAGCTCAAGATTCCGGCCCTCAGACCGAGCTCGAGTCCGAGCCTAAGGCCGAGCCAGGGTCAGGGCTTGAAGGTTGGCGAGCCTCGGAGCTTCGCGTCCTTTTAGCGAGAGGAGCGTCCGTGCAGGATGAGGGGAGCAGCGGCCTGTGCCTTGCGCCGTGAGTGGAGGGACGCCGCGGGGAGTGCGGAGCCGCGCAGAGTCTTGGAAATGGCGGTGCAGACTGCTTAGGGCTGTGCGGTGCCGAGCAGTGCGGGCTGTGCGGTGCAATGCGGTGGGCGCTCCTCACAGGCGAGCAGGTTCGGCTCCCAGCGTCACCGCCCGCATCATTCCCAGCAGCGCTGGCAGCAGCAGCACTGGCAGCAGCAGCACTACCAGCAACACTCGTAGTAGGCCTAGCAGCGGCACGGGAGGAGTGGATACGAACCTGAGTGCCACTGCCGTTGTCGCTGCCGCCGTTGACATTGAAGCTGCACCCGATGCCGTCGCCCTCGTACGGCCCGCGCTTCTCCCGCATCACCTTTCCGTTCGTGCCGCTGCCGCTGCCGCTGCCGCTGCCCGTCGACTGCGCACAAAAGAAAGAGCAACAACAGACAAACGGACAGCTGGAAGCAGGGTTTAGGGCCGCTAGGGAGAAGGTGGAATATATGGGACGAACACGAGAGCGGCGGCGAAATGTTGGTGAAATCAACAGAGCTCTCGAGTTCGAGAGGGGACAGAGCCGTCGTGTGACATGCGACAAGGCAAGCGATTGAGAGCAAATGAGTGCAGCAAAACGGCCATCAGGCGTTAGCGCATGGCCGCATGGAGCGGAGAAGGGTCGTCTGCACACAGCCGCTTCGTACCGAGTGGCATGGGCGGCAGACGTACCGAGTGGCAGCGACGCCAGACGTGCTGCCAGAGGTTCTTGAGCTCGTTCTTGCGCACCGGCTTCACGAGGAAGTCCGCCGCGCCCTTCTGGAAACACTTTAGCACCATCTCCATGCTGTCGTGCGACGACATCACTGGCGAGGGGGGGAAACACACAACAGGGGGAAAGGGGGCGACGAGGAGAGGGAGAGGAGCGCAGCGGAGATGAGTCGGATAGGAGCGGCAGATAAGAACAGGCAACACTTGCACCATCTCCAGGCCGTCGTGCGACGACATTACTGGGGGGCGGGAGGTCAAGAGAGGAGGGGAGGAGAGCGGATGAGAGCAGTCAGGCGCACGTCAATAGAGACGTCCGCCGCGCTGGAAACACTTGAGAGCCATGTCCACGCGGTTGGGGAGGGGGGGAGGCGAAAGGAGAGGGGCGACGTGAGGAACCAGAGTAGAAAAGCATGGGCGTTGAGAGGCGTTGAAAGGCGTTGAGAGGCGTCGAAGGGACGGACTAGTTTTGAGGCGCCTCAAAACTGGGCGTTGAGAGGCGTGGAGAGGCGTGGAGAGGCGTGGAGAGGCGTGGAGAGGCGTGGAGAGGCGTCGAAGGGACGGACCAAAAAGCGATGCACAAGGGGGTGCAGCAGGGAGTGCACAATGTGGTGCGAAGGTGGAGCGAAAAGTGGCGCGAAATGCGGCGACAAGAAGCGCCGAAGCCGCCGTCGAATGCAAGCCGTGAGAGACGGCGTGAGCGACGAGACGGCGTGCAACCAACGGGATCCGTACAAATGACAGGCATGCGTGGGGAGACTGCTCTGCGTCAGAATGCGGAAGATAGCACGAGGGGAGGGTACGCACTGATAACAGGCATGCCGCGGAGCGCCTCGCGCGTCATGATGCGCGTGAGCAGCCCGATGCCCGACAGCCCCGGCATCACCACGTCCGTCAGCACCAGATCGAACCGCGCTGCACCGCTCGCCGTCAGCAGCTCCCACGCGTGCACGCCGTTGGACGCGGGCGTGACTGTATCGGGGGGGTTGGAGGAAGGGAAAGGGGAGAGGAGGACGGGAGGGGGTTGGGTATTAGGGAGGAGTGAGGGGTGAAGGAGGCGCTGGGTGGGGATGGGGGAGGAGCGCGCAGGACCAGGGGACGAGGAGAAGACGTCGGGAGGCGAAAGATGCGCGAAATGTTCGTGAAACTGCTAGAGAGATGCACATGGGGAGAGTCGATCCAAGGAGCTGAGAGGAACGCGAGAAAAGGACAGAGAGAGCGCCCGGCGCAGCCACGGGGAACTATCCGGGAAATCCGTGTGTAATGAGTCGACTCAAAAATCGACTAGTAAAGGGATTCTCCCGAGCGAAATCGATTCATTACACACGGACTATCCGGGAAATCAACGTAAACGTCGTGAGACGCTGACGAGAATCGCTCGCGCGGCACTGCGGCAATGCCCACCAGGGAGCGCGTCCTCCGTTCTAACTGAAAGAATCTAGCTCGATCGCACTCGGACCTGGGTGAACGGAGACTACAATAATCGGTGCGGTGGATTACGCCGCGCTGTGGCTTTACAAATTATGTCAGTAGATAGCTGTCCGCAAGCATGTCGCTTTCTACATTTGCAGTTTGCAACGAGGAAAATACTACGGAAAAGGCGCCGACAGAACTAGGCGCGCTCGGGAGAATCCCTTTATCGGAACCAATGCTAAAGCGGAAGACTTCCTCGAAGAAAATTATACTCGCGCAAACTAGAGGGCCCTAAGCTATCCTAAGCTGTCGACGGCCGAAAATGACTGGCGAAATGCGAGGAAAAATAGCTACCTATTGCGAAGCCTTCTGATGTCGTGGATTGACCGGACGATACTAGAGAACATTCGCGGGTTTCTAGGCGCGCGCTCCCCTGACGGACTATTTTCTTGAACAGATCCGTGCGGACCTTCGTAGGAGCGACTAAGAGTGATTCACTACGGACCTTCGTAGAAGCGACTAAGAGCGATTCACTACGGACCTTCGTAGGAGCAGTTCCTGAGCAGCGCGCCGACGACGTGGCGGGTGGAGTCGTCATCCTCGACCAGCAAAACCCTCAGACTACCCTGCGGTAGAAACGCCTCCCACCCCGGCGCTCCCCCAGAGATGCCTCCGCAGTCGTTGTTAATCGGCCCGTCGTGCAGCTCGAAGTCGTCGCCCGTTTCCTCGCCATCCTCGTCCTCCTCGTTCCGATTTCTGTCGTCCTCCTCGTCGTCCGCTACAGCCTCCGGAACCCTACCGAACTCCGCCGCAACTACCGGACAATCCATGTCCATATTTACTGCGTCTATTTGCTGCTCCTGCAGCGTTTCCTGCAGCGGCGGCGGCTGCTGCTCGGGGAGTATCTGCTGGACCTGCTCCTGCCGATTCTGCTGCTCCTGATTTCGCTCGTTTTTTAGGATTGGTCCAACGACGACTAGACCTTCGTTCTGTCCCCTCCTGTTCTCAAGATCGATTTTCCTAAACTCTTGATGGATTCCATGGCTCCCGCAATGATCTGGGTGATTCGACGTTCCACAAGGCCAGTCATCTTTTCCGTCCGCTGGCCCTACATTTTCTCCGAATTCGCCTGCCATACCAAAACATGAAGCTATTACCGGTGTGCCCAGAGCAACTGTTAGAATAACTTATCCTCGAGCTAAGGAACGGCTCCGTAGATTCTGCTGGCACGCGGAAACGACGGAAAATCCTGCCCTGACCTGGGAGCTAATCTTGCTAGGAAACTAGGCCAGCCAAGAGACTAGAGCAGCCAAACACCAGCCACCATGAGTTGTGACGAGCTTCAGGAAATCTTTCGTGGAGCCACGAAACCCTCACCATCAGTTGCTGCTCCACCATTGGCTGAACGCAGACCAAACCCTAGCCGCAGAGCAAGGAGAAGGAAGATGTGGATCCCGGATGTGGTGCACATGGAGGCGGAGGGGGCAAGCGGAGAACACCATGGGCGGAGCTTGCGGGGGAACAAACCCGCGCGCATCATTTCCATTCACGGGCGTGGTGGACCGAAAACTGCCAACGCGACACTCTCTGTTCCGCCAGCTGTGCTCTGGTCTCCGCCCAATCTAGAAACTCCGCCTGATTCAAGTGGAGCTTCTGTTTTATCAGGGCACGGTCAGAATGAGTGCTGCAACTGGAGATTCATGGGGTGGGATATGTTCGGAGAAGCCCCAAGAGCCGTTCGATATGCTGACTTGGACAAAAGTGAGAGAGTGGGTATCCGGGATGGCCTCAACGCCTCTCGTTCTGGAATGTCGTCCGGTGTCTGCGCGTGATAAAGCAATCTTTATCTCTTCGACTGCGCACGGCTGGCCACGCAGCCATGCTACGGACAGCAAACCACCTTCTGTACACTGTGATCTTGCTGTCTGATGAGTGTCTACCCGTACAGTTTAGGGTAAACTCTCTTCCGTGTTTCTCATTCGGTGTTTGTGCTGTAAGGGAACTTTTCCATTTCCAACCATCAATTCAGGGCCTAACATCTCCCATAATAACTCTGAATTCTATGAAGATACAGTTACAGGCTCTGGGTTTTTTTCACCCCTGGGCTCCTCTTGTCCCCTCAATTCTAGCGAATGGCTTCGAAGGAGTTTTTCGACCATTGCCCAAAGAATTACAGTAGTAGATTGGAGGAATTACTTGATAGATCCAGGGTAGCCCCAAATACTCTCTCGACAACCCTGGTTGGAACAAACCGCACCTGATGCACCCATGTGACCATGTCTGCCCAGCGGATCCCGTCATTGCCCGTGAAGTCTCCCAGCCTCAGAAAGCCAGAGAGGAGGCGGTGGCTGCGGATGGCAGCCAAGGGAAGTGCCCAGATATCTCGGGTTGCCCGTTTTCTCTGCCCTCATGAGTGCTTGCATTCCAACAACCGCCACGCATACAGTGTCGAAATTGAAACCACCATCACGAGCCACCACTAGTGGGAAAGCAACGGCATGACGCAGTCGCGTGACACGTTGCGTTGGCACGAGATATTCGTCGGAGGTGGTAAAAAAATCCGGTACGCTCGGCCCGAACCAGATGACCAACAGCTTCGACCAACAGGCTGGTTCTGGTTTCAGATCAGATCAGAGGTACTGTATCTGCGAGTTTCGGCTGCGAATTCGCGACATTAACGTAACTGCGCAACATTGCACGAAAAGCTCGTCGTGAATCGTTGTCGCCCTCAGGACAGGCCACCACCTCCCCATGCTCGCCGCCGCGATTTATGCCGGTGATTGCGCTGTGGCGTTCTGAACTCTCCGTCTTAAAGTCCGATACCTAGTTCATATCAGGTGCTACTCCAAAGAGCGGTTTCCATAATAAGATCGTTCCACGTGCCAATATGGGCGGGCTGTTCAGCCGACCCTTCGCCAACAACAAGAACGAAATTTATGTCCGTCCAGTGGTGCTTATAACGGGGTGCTCCCAGGGTGGCATCGGCTATGCTCTCGCGGAGTAAGCTCGTAGCGCGGCAAGGTAAACCTCAAGAGCCAGGTAACAGAAGCTCGTTTCGTGCAGGACCGTCCACGTCGTGAAGCTTACGTCCTTTAGAGCTTACGAGCTTTCGTCTAGGAGCTTTCGTCCTTTAGAGCTTACGAGCTCTCGTCCTTATTTAGAAAGCTTGTGCGGAGACTCTCCGCGCCTCGAAGGGGCGTGTGTACTTTCAGATGCGGAGAAGGCCCGCATCAAAACTCTTGAACGTTTTACGTCTCAAATTTCCGTCGCTTTTTCCGTCGCGATTTCCGTCTCCATGACGTCCTTTCCAGGGAGCTGGCGCGGAGGGGCGCGCGGGTGTACGCGAGTGCAGTGAAGGAGAGCGAAATGGAGGGATTAAATGACGGCACTGGGATTCGAACCCTCGAGCTTGACGTCACCTCTGAAGAATCTATCCAGGTGAGAGTCCCACAACAAAGCATTTCATCCAACGTGGCTTTCGGAGCGAGTTGCACTGAGTAGTACTATGGGGGCGGATCTGGTGGGCTTGGTGCCAGAATTTCGCGCTTGCCATACTTACAGGCCGGGGTGGTTGCATGGAGCGCGTGGGTTGGTTGCAACTCTCGCATCCGTCCTTCAATTTCCACCCCCTCGCCCCCCGAACCCCAATCTCCAGCCTTCAATTCTGGAACCCGAACCCCCCAAAACCCCAGAAGGCCCCCGCATTCCCATGCAGCAGTATCCCACGTGGTGGCAACAGAAGGGCGAGTTGCGAGTTGTTTCTCTCGTGACGAATGGGGGCAATGCGGGCAACGCGGGCAACGCGGGCAATGCGGGCAATGCGGGCAACGCGGGCAATGCGGGCAACGCGGGCAATGCGGGCAATGCGGGCAATGCGGGCAATGTGGGCAACGCGGGCAATGCGGGCATGGGCATGCTGTGGCCCGTGGCGGATGTGCCCATGGATGGACCAACGTTTACCCCAATGCCCCCACCTTCTCCAGGCAGCAGTGCCCCACGTGGTGGCGGCAGAGGGGCGGGTGGACAACGCGGGCATTGGCATGCCGCGCCCAAGGATAAAGCCTGACCCCATTTGCCACACCTTCTCCACCAGGCAGCAGTGGCCCATGTGGTGGCGGCAGAGGGGCAGGTGGAGGTACTCGTGAACAATGTGCACATCGGCATGCCGTGCCCCGTGGCGGATGTGCGCAGGAGCAATCGAGTCTAGCAGTAACTCCCCCCCTCTCCCCCCCCCCCCCCCCCCCCCCCCGGGGCCACCAGGCTGCAGTGGCCCACGTGGTGGCGGCGGAGGGGCGGGTGGACATACTCGTGAACAACGCTGGCATCGGCATGCCGTGCCCCGTGGCGGATGTGCCGTTGGACCAGTTCCGGCGAGTGCTGGAGGTCAATCTCTTGGGTGCTGTGGCCATGGCGCGCGCCGTCTTCCCCATCATGGCACAGCAAGAGTAAGTGGCACCATCTCTCTGCCCCACCGTCGTCTTGAGGTGTTCACCACGCTAGTAGCAGCTTCTTGCCAAAACGGGAGCAGCAAACTTGTGAAGCCGTTTAGGACGTTGAGTCCCTGCTTACATCCTGTGCTCACTCCTCTCCCTCTGACTCCTCTCCCTCTCACTCCTCTCCCTCTGACTCCTCTCCCTCTGCCTCCTCTCCCTCTGCCTCCTCTCCCTCTGCCTTCCCCATGCGGCTCACAGGACTCGCTCTCGCATTTTGAATATGGCCAGTGTGGCGGCATACGTCACCAGGTAAGCCCCTCTCCTCACATCCATCGTTTTTGCTTGTTGTTCCTGACGCCTAAGCCACTTGTTGTTCCTGACCCATACACCACTTGTTGTTCCTGACCCATACACCACTTGTTGTTCCTGACCCATACACCACTTGTTGTCCCTGACCCATACACCATTTGTTGTTCCTGACCCCAATGCTGCTCTCCGCCTTGCAGTTCCTTGTTGTTCCGTGCGCGTGCCTTGCAAGTAATCTTGTGATTGGTCATACAATCCCCTCTGCTGCTGCAGGCCCTGGAGCTGTGCCTATTCCGCCAGCAAGGCGGCTCTCGCTGCGGCGACCAGCAGCATGCGCATGGAGATGCGGCCATTCGGCATCGACGTCGTTCTCGTCACACCGGGCTACATCAAGTCACACATCTTCAGGTGACTGCCCTTTTTCCTCACCACATCTGCACCACATCGGTGCCATATCTGTGCCACATCTGCACACATGTCACATGTATGTCCTGCTGTGAAACACTGCATCTTTACCTTTTCCGCATCGCCCAAAATACAGCAAGAGGGCGAGTTTGTGCCATTGTGTACCGCATAGAACGCATGTCACACGTTTGTGTTATCACCACACAATGCACTGCATGTTTACCTTACCTCGTCACACGGGGCCACATCAAGCCGCATGTCTTCCAGTCACTGCTGTTTCTCCTCGTGCCACCAAGAGGGTGACATGGTCCCAAATGACACTGCATGTGTATCTTACCCCATAGCCCCCTCGTGGATTTGCCTCACCTTACCTTACTGCACGAGTTTACCTTCACCTATCGCCTTGCGCGCCGCAGGAATGCTCTTGCCAGCGCTCCCAGGCTTGCAGGCTCCAGCCTCTACAAGCCGTTCGAGGCCTTCTACAGAGAGCAGTTTGCCGCCAGTGCGAATAATCCTTGGGCAACTCCCACTGCAGATTTCGCTGCCCGGCTTGCTGACGTGGCGCTATGTAAAGGCAGTCCTCCGTGGCGGCTCTTGTATGGCCATCAGGCACTAGTGGCTGTTGTAATGTCCTACCTTCCTGTATTTTTTATGGATTGGTTGTTGTGGGTTGCCTTTTCTAAGCCGAAGTAGCAAGTGCCCCCTGTTGGCTTTATGCGCAACTGCCAGGTTCTTTCCTCCCTTGTAATGGCATCTTCTTGCTTCTTCCTCTCAAAGCTGGATTCATCTGTTCTCTAATGGATTTCAAATTTGAGTTGGGGCCTTGTCACATCTTTTGTTCTACCGTAATCCCCCGTATATAATGTCAACTTATACATATGTTCTATGTAGAAGTTATAGGCTAGACTAGGTGTGTACACCTAGAAACCTAGAAACAGGTATTTGTTCTAGGTTTCTCCTTCTAGTAATCATTCACGTATTCTAACATGGTATCGAGTAGGTTAGGTCCCCCCGCCCGCTTCCGCCCGCGCCCTAATCTCTCGCCCGCCCTTAGCCGGCCCCCTGGCCGTCGCGTCCGCCCCTAGTCGCCCCCCTGGCCGTCGCGTCCGTCCTTAGCCGGCCCCCTGGCCGTCGCGTCCGCCCCTAGTCGGCCCCCTGGCCGTCGCGTTCGCCCCTAGCTGGGCCCCCCTGGCCGTCACGTCCGCCCCTAGTCGGCCCCCTGGCCGTCGCGTCCACCCCTAGCCGGCCCCCTGGCCGTCGCGTTCGCCCCTAGTCGGCCCCTTGGCCGTCGCGTCCGCCCCTAGTCGGCCCCCTGGCCGTCGCGTCCGCCCCTAGCCGGCCCCCTGGCCGTCGCGTTCGCCCCTAGCTGGCCCCCTGGCCGTCGCGTCCGCCCCTAGTCGGCCCTCTGGCCGTCGCGTTCGCCCCTAGCTGGCCCCCTGGCCGTCGCGTCCGCCCCTAGTTGGCCCCCCTGGCCGTCGTGTCCGCCCCTAGCCGGCCCCCTGGCCGTCGCGTTCGCCCCTAGTCGGCCCCTTGACCGTCGCGTCCGCCCCTAGTCGGCCCCCTGGCCGTCGCGTCCGCCCCTAGTCGGCCCCCTGGCCGTCGCGTCCGCCCTCAGCTGGCCCCCTGGCCGTTCGCGCCCGCCCCTAGCCGGCCCCCTGGCCGTCGCGCCCGCCCCTAGCCGGCCCCACTGGCCGTCGCGCCCGCTCCTAGCTGACCCCCTGGCCGTCGCGTCCGCCCTCATCTAGCCCCCTGGCCGTTCGCGCCCGCTCCTAGCCGGCCCTCTAACCGTTCGCGCCCGCCCCTAGCTGGCCCCACTGGCCGTCGCGCCCGCTCCTGGCCGGCCTCCTGACCGTCGAGCCCGCTCCTAGCCGGCCCCAGCAGCACCTGCCCGGCCTCTTCCTAGCGCCGCCCGGCCTCTCCTACCGCTCGCCAGTCCCAGTGCGCCCGCCCGGCCCCTCCTAGTGCCAGCCCGGCCCTGTCACGCCTGCCCGGTTTTCAGCGCCAGCCCGGCCCCTCCTCCTGCCCGCCTGGCCCCTCCTCGTGCCTGCTCGGCCTGCCGTGCCACCTCGGGCCCCGTGTCCTCTGCTAGCCCGCGCCAGGGCGCCCCGCAGCCGCCCTACTGGAGAGTGCTGCCGCCGTGTCCCCGTGCCGCTGTGCTCCTGCCGAGCTGTGGAGTTGTGCCGCTGTGTCGCTGAGGAGCTGTGTCACTGACCCTGCACGATGGCTGACTTCGTGCTCCGCCTGGACAATGAGGGCCACGTGGTTGACTTCGTCGCCTGGCTCTCCGATCTCCGCCGTCAGCTCACAGGTCAGCGCCAGGATGGGCACTTGCTGGTTGTCCATGCTGATGGCTTGCTCCCCCGCCCCCCTGCACCTGCTCCCCTCCCTGCTGACCCCACCTCCGCTGAGAGTGAGGCTTTCTCTACTGCTGCGCTTGCCTGTGCGGTCTGGGACTCACGCGATGCAGTAGCTCAGGTTGCTATCAGTCACGCCCTCCCTGTGTCTCAGCGCTCGCGTTTCGCTATAGTTGATACGGCCAAAGCTTATTTAGACGCTGTTATTGCTCGCTATTCCACACCTGCATCCGCTTCTGCCGGCCGCCTGCTCTTCCCGATGCTGTTCCCAGACCTTGCTGCCTTCCCTACTGTCGCAGACTTTGCAACTCACTTGCGTGCCCTAGAGACTCGCTATCGCACTGCCGGCACTGCTGCCCAGCTCACTGCGTTCCCCCCTCCATTCTGCATGACCCTCTATTTTATCGCCATGCGCCTGCCGGACCGCCTAGCTAGTGCCCGCGACCGCTTCCTTAGCCAGCACCTGGGTGACCTCACACTGACCCCCTTTATCGCTCAGTCGAGCGGTGCACCGGCAGTCTCTATCTTTCACGGCTGTGCCCCCTCCCAGTGCACGTTTATTGACGTTTCGGCTGCGGTCGCCACTGCAACCCCTCTTACCGAGACGGCAGCTGCGGTCCACCCACAGCAGCGTCCGCGCAGCGGTGGCCGTGGCCGTGGCCGCCAGGGAGGTCGTGGTGGTGGCACTAGTGGTGGTGGTAGTGGTGGTGGTGACGGTAGTCCACCTGAGGGGACTAACACCGGTGGGCAGGAGCAGACGTAGTCGCCTTCGCAGCCGGAGCAGCCCCAGCAGCAGCCGCCGCCGTCCCAGCAGCAGCCGTCGCAGCCGTGGGCTCGTCTCCCACCTGGTTGGCCCGGCACCTCCGTCGGTGGTGGCCGAGGTGTTGGCCCGCGCAGCTTGGCGTCTACCGGCAGCTCCAGTGCTGTGACCTGCCAGTACCAGCTTCAGACCGGGCCTCTCCGCGGCACTCCGTGCCGCCGCCCGCACCCGACCGCCCGCTGTTTCCGCCGCCTCGACGATCTCTTTCGTCGTCGCTTTGGCCCGGCCTTGGACCTCCCCGACTGGCACAGCCTGCTTCGCCAGGGCGTGCCAGTCTTTGAGTTAGATATGGATCAGATAGGTGCTGCTTTGCATGCTTTGTATGTTGACGCTTCTAGTGTTCCTGGATCTTATTACCCTGCGTACTCTAGTTTAGGTGTCTCACCCTTGTGTAGCTTAGCCTCCCCTGCTGTGTCAGGCGTAGGACTGCCTAGTTTGCCTAGCATAGGTTCTGCACCGGCTCCGTTCCCAGCCTCCGCCACTGCCTCGCTGTCCTTCACTCTCGACTCCGGTGCTTCTGCCTGTTTCTTCCGCGACCGCTCCACGCTTACGCCGCTTGCTGCGCCTGCTGTTGTCTCTCTCGCTGACCCCTCTTCGGGTCCCGTCGTCGCTCGCAGTTCCATGTCCCTTCCCTGTCCAGCAGTTCCCTCGGGCTCTCTTACAGGCCTCCACGTTCCCTCGTTCTCGAGGAACCTGGTTGGTGTCGGCTGTCTTCAGGACCTCGGCGTCACCACTACGTTCCCCGTGCATGAGCGGTTCGCTGTCTGTTCTGAGGCTGTCTCAGGTTCCCCACTTGCTACGTTCCCCCGGGACCCGGTGTCCGGACTGTTCAACCTAGACACCGCTTCCCCCCCGGTTGGTGCGTCCTCCCAGGTCGCTGCAGCTTGCTCGTATCGGTCTCTCACTCAACCGTCCCTTTTGTGGCACCACCGCCTAGGTCACCCTGCACTCCCGTGTCTGCATCACATGTCCCAGCACGGTCTTGTCTAAGGCCTCCCCGCGTCGCTCCCCGCCCTTCCCCTCTCGCCTGCTCCACCGTGCACGCCCTGCGTCCAGGGCCGGCTCCGCCGTGCTCCTCACTCCTCCTCGCTTTGCCCTGCTACTGCTCCCCTTCAGACCCTGCACCTGGACGTTTGGGGCCCAGCCCCCGTCCCCGGACCGCGTGGCGAGCGCTACTTTCTTGTGCTCGTCGACGACTACACGCGCTATACCACGGTGTTTCCCCTGGAGTGGAAGGCCGATGTGCCTGACGTTCTTCTCCCGTGGGTTCTGGCTGCGTGTCTTCACCGCGGTCTCCCCGTGTTGTGTCTCCACTCTGACCATGGCGGAGAGTTCGCTTCTGGTCGGCTTGGACAGTTCTGTCGTGGGGAGGGCATCACCCAGTCGTACACCTTGCCGGACTCGCCACAGCAGAACGGGGTTGCTGAGCGCCGCATCGGCTTGGTCATGGAGGTGGCTCGTACCTCCATGATCCATGCTGGTGCACCCCATTTTCTGTGGCCGTTCGACGTTCGCTACGCCGCTCACCAGCTTACCTGTGGCCACGCTCCCAGCGGCCGCAGGTTTCGCCGACCCTCCTTTGGACCGGGTCCCCCGGTGACGCGTCTGCGTTCCACGTCTGGGGCTGCCTTGCTCACGTTTGTGCCTCTGGCACGGACAAGCTCACTGCCCGCACTGTCCCCTGTGTCTTCCTTGGTTTCCCCCTGGACTCGTCTGACTGGCTCTTCTACCACCCGCAGTCTCACCGCTTCCTCCACTCTCGTGACGTCACCTTTGACGAGTCCGTCTCCTTCTACCGTCGCTTCCCTCACCGAGGTCTCCTGGTTTCCCTCCCCCCTGTTCCTTGCCCCCTCTCCCCCGGTAGCCCCTCCTCCCCTCCCGCTGCGTCCTGCCCCGTCTGGTGTCTCCCATGTCACTCCCCTTCCGTCAGTTGTCCCGGTTGAGGAGTCTGCTGTCTCTGGTGGTCCCCCCGCCCCGCCTTTGCCGCGTCCCCCTTCCCTAGTGTCTCCACCCCCGCTGTCGTAGCCGCCGTCGTCGTCGACGTCGCCGCCGCCGCCGCCGTCGCAGCCGCCGCCGCTCTTGGCCTCTGGGGGTGCTGGCGCTGAGGAGGGTGTTCGTCCTATGGCTCCTGGTGTGGTCTGTCCCGGCGGGCCTGGGCGGGCCGCTGGGGCTGGAGAGGGTTCTCGCTCTGGGGGTGTTGGTTCTGGGGGTGCTGCTGTTGAGGTTTCTCCCGGAAGTCGTCGTGCCCCTGCCGGTTCGAGGGTCGAGCACCAGCCGCCGCAGCAGCCGCCACAGTCGTCGCCGCTGTCTGAACTCTTCGCCTGCTCGGCCTTCCCTTACCTGCCCGCTCACCGGTGTCTCCCCCACTGCCTCCTCCCCTTCCTGTCTACGGCCCTGTGTTCCCGCCCCTGGACTCTTCTCCGGCCCTTCTTCCTCCTCGTTCCCCCCTTGAGTCACCTCCACTGTCTCTTGACCCTACACCTCCGTCCCACGTTTGGTCTCGCCGTCCCTCCCGTGCTCGTCCCGTCTCCCCTGTCCCATGCTCCCATCCTATGTTACTCCGTTCTCACTCGTCTCGTCCTCCCCTCCTCCCCTCGCCTCCTCCCTCGTCGCTCGTTGTTGCACCTCCCCCGCTGTCTGACTACCTCCGTACCGCTAGTCCCCTTGTCCCTCGGGTCCTTGCCTCTCTTGTTACAGACCCGTCTGTTCCTGTCTCCTGCCTTGACGCACTTGTTGCTGCTGTCGCTGTCTTTGCCTCTACCCACCGCCTTGACTACGCTACTGCTCTGGTCTCCGACCCTGCCCGTCCTGCGCCCGTGGGGGTGCACCTGCCCTTGGCAGTGACGTACTAGAGGACAGGCAGTACGAGCTTGCTTTCCTTTCCGAGGCCGCTCCCCATCTGTGCTCCATGCTCCTAGTCCCAGAGGGTGACCCAGACGCCTTCGACATCCCGACCCCTCGCACCTCCGCTGAGGCCACCTCGGGACCCTAGACCTCTCAGTGGATAGCTGCCATGGAGCAGGAGATGGCATCTTGGAGGTCCACCGGCACTTACGTCGACGCAGTTCCCCCGCCTGGGGTGAACGTAATCGATGGTCGGTGGCTCTTCAAGGTTAAGCGCCCCCCTGGAGAGCCGCCTGTCTTCAAGGCGCGCTACGTGGCTAGAGGCTTCAGTCAGCGCGAGGGGGTTGACTTCTTCCAGACCTTCGCCCCGACCTTGAAGATGACCACTCTTCGGGCGCTGCTACACGTAGCAGCACAGCGCGACTACGAGCTTCACTCCCTCGACTTCTCTACTGCCTTTCTTCAGGGCAGCCTACACGAGCAGGTCTACATGCGTCGACCACAGGGCTTCACTGGTACCTTCCCCCCTGGGACCTAGTGGCTTCTCCGGCGCCCGGTCTACGGCCTGCGACAGGCTCCCCGCGAGTGGCACGACACGCTGCGTGCCACGTTAGCAGACCTGCAGTTCTTTCCGTCCTCTGCTGACCCCTCGCTGTTTGTGCGTTACGGCCAGACTCCGTTCTACATCCTTGTCTACATAGACGACCTGGTCTTTGCTACTGCTGACAGAGACACACTGGCCTCTGTGAAGGCCGAGCTGCTGAAGAGACACACCTGCACTGACCTTGGAGAGCTGCGTCGCTATCTTGGCCTGCAGATCTCCAGGGATAGAGCAGCACGCACCATCACTCTAACACAGTCACACTTGGTGCGTCAGGTCCTTCAGAGGTTCGGTCTTCAGTTCTCCTCCGCACAGCCCACACCTCTACCTGTAGACCATGGGCTCTTTGCTCCAGTTCCTGCGGAGCCAGTAGAGCCCAGTGAACCCTACGCAGAGCTGGTGGGTTGCCTCATGTACCTGATGACTTGCACTCGCCCAGATCTTGCATACCCTCTCAGCATCCTGGCTTGCTTTGTGGCCACTGGCAGACACCGACCACAACACTGGTCAGCCGCTAAGAGGGTTTTGCAATATCTAGCAAGTACATCGGGCATGGGGTTAGTGCTAGGAGGACGCAGGCCGGTGGTTCTCACTGGGCACACAGACGCTTGTTAGGCAGACGACTCTGAGACTCTCAGGTCGTCTCAGGGCTACTGGTTTAGCCTTGGTTCGGGTGCTATCTCTTGGAGATCCACTCGCTCGTCGTCTGTTGCTCAATCTAGCTGTGAGGCTGAGATCTACGCTGGTGCCATGGCGGCACAGGAGCTCCGCTGGCTGACCTTCTTGCTCACTGACTTAGGTGAGCGGCCTAGCTTTGCCCTGGTCCTGTACGCTGATAATAGGGCCATGATCCTCCTGTGTCAGGAGCCTCGGCTTGAGGTCAGAGCGAAGCATATCCAGCTGCGGTACTTCCTCCTGCGCGAGTTACAGCAGCGTCGCCAGGCCCGTGTAGTTCACTTGGCCTCCGGTGCCAACACAGCTGATATCTTTACTAAGGCGCTTGCGCCTAAAGATCATCAGCGGCACTGTGTACAGCTTGGTCTTGTTGCTGTAGCTTCTCATTTGCTAGGGCCATGATTGTGTACTCTCTACTATATATACCTGTCGGACTGGCCTTGTGGCCTTACCTCCAGTGGCAAGACTAGTAGCGCCGCCCTGGCTTGCTTTAGTCTTGTTTGTACTCTTGTTGACTGGTCTCTGGACCCCTGCCTCAGTGGTTGGACTAGAAGTGCCACCCTGAGCTGTGTGCTTCTTTCTTAGCACCACCCGTTATCTAGCCTAGGGGGTGTGTCAACTTATACATATGTCCTATGTAGAAATTATAGGCTAGACTAGGTGTGTGCTTTTAATGAGTACAGCCCAACAGGTATATGTTCTAGGTTTCTCCTTCTATTAATCATTCACATATTCTGACATATAACACCCTATGGTGTATATTAAATTTCACTAAGAAAATGAGTGGGTCTTAACCAGGCCTTCAGAAGTTAGGACAAAATGCTCTGAAATGCTGTATAGCAGGGTGTTTTTTAAGGGTCGTCCTGTTTTTTCAGCTTTTGATTTTCCCTTGGCCTGAATTTTAGGGGTTCTCATTTGAACAGGCCTGAATTTTAGTATGTTCTTGTTTTGGTCACCCTGAATTATCAGCCTTAATGGATTTTCAGCCTGAAACAGAGTCTTTTCGGTACCCCCCCCCCCCCGACAATCACGGCTGGAATGGGGTGTGTTATGGAGCACGTGTGAGGGGCGTGATTGGTCCTTTACCAAAATCGCATCCCTCGTCAAAGAGCACGTGAGAGGAGGCCGGTGATTGGTCCTTAGTCAAAATTACAAGCAGCTTCGTGGAGCAGAGGGTGTGCTGGAACAGCTGTTAGGACCGGGATTGGTCTAGGGCGAAGTCAGGGGTTTACCAACCAATCGGGGGTCGTGTCGTGTTACTACTGAGCACCGGCTACCTGCCAGGCCGACAACGATGCACCCGTCTTTCGATCAAGCTGGCATGCACGATGCCACACCGTATCGCGTGGTGCGACCATCACTCAACCCCTCCTCGTCCCAGCCGAGCATGCTCCTCCTTGTTCATCGCTTTCATGCGGTGCAGGCAAACGTAGCAAAAGGCTTGTAGCTCACTCAGTTTTTCCGCCCCACCTTCGCTAGATGCTCTGTGTCATCTCTCTGCACCACCTGATCAACCGTCTCTCACTCACCATCTCACGCCATGAGCGACGATGAGGGATGGCAGGTGCAAGGCTCAAAACGGCGCAGCAGCAAGGAGGCCACAGGGCAAGCCAATGCCTTGCCTGTAACAAAGTCAGCGCTGGATTTTCTTGTACGTCCTGCAAGGCAGGGCGCCGTGTGGAGTGTCGCTGATTCCCGTGTCGACCCTTTCCCTCCCCGGCCTAGCAGTCCGCAGCGTAGATCTGCTGTTGCGTCTACTACGCCTCAGAGGCCCGCGATTAACACTGGCCGTGCGTCACCCGTCGTGCGCAGTCATGCACGAGAGTCTGTGCGCTCTTCTCCTCGCATATACAGCCCGCCGATGGTGGCTTCAGTCTCCTCTCCGTGCATTTGCATCCCCTCTGCCGAGGCTGCGCGTGGGTCCACGCTTGTGCGCAGCCCAGCGTGTGGCGACGCTGGCTCGTCGCCGCTGCCCCGCTCTCCGGCTCACGACGCTCCGCGATTCTCCCCGATCCAACGCAGCCCGGGTGGTGATGCTGGCCGTGTGTCACCCCACCCTCACAGCCCAGAAGGTGATGCAGGGCAGGCAGTCGGAGCGGCCGGTGATGGCGGTAGTGGAGCAGATTGCGGTGCGCCTAATTCTCCCCCGAAACGAACGTACCGTCAAGAGTTGCTGTCGTTTCGGCTTCCGACGACCGTCGACAAACATCCTGCCGCCATCACGTTCGCCACAGCTCGCGCCACCGTTTAATCACGGAGGCACAAGCCGTCGCGTGCTCCACCGGTGGATGCAGCCTCTCCGGCAATGACGACACGGCATGCCGAGCACTCGGCAGGCGGTGCTGCGTCAACTACGCCAACGAGTGCGACTCCAGTGGCTGGCCCTTCTACCGCTACACCACTGGAGTCACGCATCCAGTCGTCAGCCACCGCTGATGAGGAATTTGGAGAGGCTGCTGACTTGTTGTATCTTCAAGCTCTGCAAAATTTCAAGTAAGACTGGCAGGAGCGGTTTCCTTGGTTGCTCCTGTGTCGTACTAAAAATGGCCCTCCATCCCTGCGATGTAGTGTGTGTACAGATCATGGCTTCCTGGGCACCAAATATGGCCGACATGGGGAGGGTGCAATTGACGTGCAGACAAAGGCAATGAAGAGGCATGGCAGGTCAACACGGCACAAGGCATGCATCAAGGCGAAGAGGAAGGCCATGGAAGACGCTAAGAAGCAGAAGAAGATATCAGACTTCCCACAGGCACAAGATCTCGAGAAGGGACGACTCATCGCACTGCTGTGGGTCCTCCATTTTATATGCCAGTGCGACGCGCCGATCAACACTTGGGTGAAGCTCGTCCGCTTCCTAACGAAGCGGAAGTGCCCCGGCTTTTCGAAAAAGAGCTATGGAACCTACTACACATCGTGAGTTTAGGACGTCAATGTTTTTGCTCGCTCCTCTCTTATGCCTACGAGTGCCGTGTCTCACGTGGTGAGCTCTACCCCATGCAGGTATGGCTTCGCACAACTGATGCAGTCTCTGTCAAACTGGCTTCATGCTTCTCAGCTACGCCACATTCACGCGAGTCCCTTCATTGGGGTGAGTTGCGACGAGTCGACTGACCGCACTCGAGGGAAATACTTGATTCTGTTTGTAACATTTCTGTGTGATGGGCATGTTGTGACTGAGTTCAACGCCTTGCTAACACTGGAACAGTGCGATGCAACATCTATTCATGCTCTCATTCAGGAACATCTAGCCAAGATTGGCGTGCACCCCGACAAGATTGACGACATCAGCACGGATGGCGCTGCAGTCATGATGGGCTCCAACACCGGCCTCGTCAATCGCATGCGTGCCATGTCACCGTGGGTGGTATCCTGCCACTGCATAGCTCACAGGTGAGCCACACTGCATGTGTTTGCCTCTCACTTCTCGTTACCCGACCATGACTTTTGACGACTCTGGTGTCTGTACTCGCTGTGCCTCTCCAGCTACAGTTTGATCACAACCCTGATGCTTCTGCTATTTCTGCTGTGTACGCAGGGAGGCCCTCGCTGCGAAGGATGCTGCAACCGCCGTTCCAGAACTAGCATTGGTGGACAAGCTCATCCGGACCGTTGCTGAGTTGCTGGATCGCTCTAGAAACTGGCACGCGCGCTTCAAAAACCTCCAAGACGTCTTCACCCAGATGAACCTCGAGATGCAGGGTATTTTCAACATACGCTGGCTATCTCGAGGTGAGGCGATCGCCCGCCTCGTCGACGTGCTACCAGCTGTAGTCATTCTACTTCTTGAGTATGACCAGGAGATGTACAAAATCGTAAAGAGCTACAAGTTTCACCTTTTCCTCTACTTCCTGGCTGACATGCTTGGCTTACTGAACAGCCTCAACAAAAAATTCTAATTCCGTCATGTTGGTTCCTTGCATGGTCCTATTCTATTTTTCTGATCGTGTGTCTCCCTGAGCTATCTGCCCAACCCCTCTCCTACTACAGGTCGAGTTGACGGTCGTCTAGGGCCTTGTTTCGGAGGACTACATCAAGCAGCGGTACGTCGAGTGCCGCAGCAACTTTGGGGGCGGCAACTCTCCGCTCCTCACTGCATTCATCGAAGCGCACCACAGCAGCCGCGCCGTCACCATTAAGGGATACAATTCCGACGGCACATCAATCGTGCAAAAGTTTGACATGCACGACGAGCGCCCTAGTGAGGACCACGACGAGTGCAGCAGCATCTGCATGAGATTTGCCAAGGCGGCCGAGCAGGAACATCGCTGAGCGGCTGGGCGACCTGGAGAATTTCAACGGGTGCAGGCTCTTTACCCCGGAAGCATGGCCGCCAGGGAGGAAGGAGCGAAACAGCCAGTGCATGGACTGGCTGCAGAGCTTGTTCGACCTCTTCCGCGCATCCGGGCATCGGGAGGTTCTGCCAGGTAAGCTGTTGCTAACCGTGAATGAACCCAGTTGTAACCATGCATCTTGCCTGCGTGTCATCCTTATCCCCATACTAACGGCCTGCATCTATACCACTCATTCTCCTCCCCTTGCGCCCTCCGATTCTGTGCAAGTGTTAATGAGAGGGCGGCAACCAGGGAGCTGCACACTCTAATCTCCCTGCTAAAAGACGCTCCCGGGGGGAGCGGAAGTTCTACGAGGGGCTGGCGGCGATGCTGAAGTCGGATGACTGGACAAAGGTCTTCCCAAACCTGGGCCGACTGTGGGTCGCGATCGCAGTGCTGCCACTGTCTACGGTAGAGTGTGAGCGCGGCTTTAGTTGGCAGAACATCATCAAGAGCTGGTGCCGAGGCAGCCTAGGAAACGCCACGCTCGAAAACCTCATGAGCGTGGCGTTGCTCGACTACGAGCCTGATTGGGAGGAGGTGGTGAAGGTGTTTCGAGGGAAGAAGCGGAAGCAGGTCTCCACCCGCATCCACCCTCGAGGTCGGGTGAAGAGTTTGAAGGGGAAAGAAAAGGTGGTGGAGGGGCCAGGGGAGGAGTTGGATGAGGAGCCAGAGGAGGAGGTGGAAGAGGAGCTGGAGGAGGGGTACGAGGAGGGGAGAGGAGGGGGGGTTGGTGGAGGAGAGGTCGATGAGGATTTCTGGTATGCAGCTGAAGGTGAGGAGTGCAGCAGCGCCGGAAGTGAGTCAGATGAAGACGAGGAGTAGCAAGTGAACCACCACCACCAGCAGCGTCAGCTGCAACACCAACACTGGCAGCAGCAGCGGCAGCACATGGAGCAGTTGGGTGCAGCAGGAAGAGCAGTAAGAGTTCTAGCAGCAAGAGTGGCAGCATCAGTAGTATCATGCAACAGTAAGTCAACACAAAATGCAGCAGCAGTCGCAGCACCATAGGCTGTGCTTCTCTGAAATTGTTATACTACCAAGTGTATACCATGAAAACATTCAAACAAACAAGTCAAGGTTCAGTCTAACACATGGTGCTATGTCAAAATCAAACCCACCAAAAAAAAAGCATAAGTTCAACACTAACATGTCAGGCCTATAAATTTTCAGTCCTGAACTTTCAGCCTTCAATTTTTTTTACCCTGACAAAATATGCAACTTCCAAAACCAGACCCTGAAAAACGGGGGTTCCTGCTTGGGGCACCCTAAGCCAACAGCCCCTCAAAATCCAATATGAAGTCCTGGTCTTAACAGTGGCCCGGAAAAATATAGTGCCAATGTGTTATGTAAAATGCAATTTGAATTTGAGTGTTCCAGGCCATGTTAGCTCACAACTGCGCGGAGCGACTGTTAACGAGGCATATCATCCGCTGAGACGGAACTTGCAATCCAGGCGTCGTTGGTCAATCCCTGTTGAGTGCTGTGGTCTGGGCCAGCTTCGTGCCGCACCTGCGACTGTCAAGACCTGAGAGGATTTCGCTCGGGAGGATTTTGACCGTCTAATCACGGCAGAATCCGCGACTTCGACGGTTGAAATCCTCCCGAATCTCAACATTCGCTAACGTTTCGATTTCGCGCTGCATTTTGTGTTGATTCTTATGCCCGTTTTTTTTCGTTGCTTATAGTAGTTGACATTGCATTTTTCATCTTGCCTGCTTTTTCAATCGAGAGGAGCTTGAAAAATGACGGAAAACTGTTCTTTGCTGTATAAAACGAGGCGGGTGTTATGTAACCCCCGAAAAGCGGGTGCTCTAAAAAATGCACCCTATCATAATCTCTCCCCCGCATAAACCACCCGCGGAGTGACTATTTCGGCGGGTGTTATATACGAGGGATTACGATATGTATTGTTGGTGGTTGTGGCTTGCCTTATTGCATGTTATGGCTAGTATGACACACGCCAAGCATCACAGATACGTGGGGGAACAATGGTGTACATCCACCTAAACTGCCAAACTGTGCCCAGCATGACCCTAGCTGCCGATTTTACGTGAGGCTGACAAAGAGCAGAAGCTAGCCATATAAAGGGCATATGGTGATGAAATGTAATGTAATGCAATGCGTACAATGGTACGACCTTAAAACGATTTCTGAAGACTGAGACACTTTCATTGAGTTGTGTTATGACGAGTGAATACGTAGGCACTTTGCTGGCTGGGCTGGGATTGGTTGAGATCCTGCTTGGTCCCAGAGGCCAAGCGTCAGATCATTCGGACTCACAGATACGAAGTTCCACGTCATATCTTGTGAGTCTCCTGGCTAGAATGTTGACACCTGTCATTGTCATTAGATTCACGCACAGTATCTAAAAACAACTGGTCGGAAATGAGTCTCATCCACAGCTGGCGCGGAAGGTGGGGTCGTGCTGTACATAGTGCTGCAAGCGGCTGCTTCCTGCTTTCGCGACAATTTGCTTTCGTTCACGGGGTGACTGATCGGGCGTGCTGGTCTGCTGCAGTTCGTGGTCTGTTAACGGAATTTGCTACGAGGCCAGCTGGTAGACCCAACCTCTCTTTCTTCGTTCCCAACCATTGGACGCCACCCATTAACAATGTACACCCGTTCCGACAATGCGAAAAGTATTACAGAGATGTACATAAAACCATTATTTCGGGACATGAGCCAATAGCGAGTGTATTTCATGGGGGCACCAAAAAAAGCCTGCCAAGGTCGCTGCGTGGCGTTCGCTTGTCTTGGTTCAACGATCTGTGGCCCCCACTTCATCCCTACAGTGCGCTGCTGTCGCGCATCCGTGATCTGTCGCTGTCAGCGACCTGTGACCTGACTCAGGAGGAGGCGTGCTGTTGCACCCATTTGAATCGGCGTTAATCGAGGCCCCCTCCGCGGATGATTGGGTGCCCGCGTGGACCCAGGCCAGGCAGCCGAACGGAACAATTCCCCCCTCGCCCCAACCAGGCCCCAACCAGCGGACCCGTGGCTGACCCCTACGCTAAGTTTAACATGTGGTTTTGCTGGGCAACGTGTGACTGGGCAGGACAATTACAGTCTCGTTCGTGGGGGGAAGAGGCCACAGCCGGGGGGCACCGAGCCATACACACACCATACCTCAATTGCTTTGGTTCCCCGTACCCCCTGCCTGACCCCAACCAAACCACTTCGTGATTCCCGAGCCTCCCCCAGAGCCCGAGCGAGCCTGTCCTTCAAGCTGCCTTTGCCTTCGGGGAACCTCCCAAGTCTTCCCCAAGCTTCCCAAGCCACAGCCGATTCCCCCGAGAATTCTCCCCTTCCGCTTCCCCTAGTCCTTCCCCGCACGAACCCTAGCAGGCCAGCAGGCCATGGCCATAACGTTCACTGCCTTCTGCTTCTCGTATCACCTCCTCACTAACTGCTGTGCAAGAGTCGAACCATTGACCACCTTTCAGACCTGAGTCCTTTCACTTGTCTTCCCTAACGTTCAAAACTAGCACTATCTCGTCACCTTAGAACGTTTGTGTTAGTCCGTGAGATATCGTTAGCGTCTGCTAGAGCGGATATCACGTAGCCATGCCGCACAGGTTAGGAGATCCCGTTCCCCGCTTGTCGGAGAACCAGAAGACAGTCTACAAGGCCTATGGCTCGATTCCGCTATGGGTGGACGAGCACAACAACATCGTCTGCCAGTACTGCAATGGCGCCACGGCTTGCGAACCAAGGTCAGCTGACTGCAGAGCTTGACGTTTAGACTAGTTGCCGAAATGGGATCCGTGTAATTGACTTCCCTTTCGAGTACCCCATAGCTGGCCATATTCGTGGACTGTTTTCGCGTAATTCACAGTTTCTTCGGCTAGACTATACCTCCTATGGCGCTTGATCGCTGATCTTACTCCCCTCGTTCATTTCCTCTCTGACAGCCTATTCAATCCATATTCCACTCCTGCAGATATGACCCTGGTTTTTTTCCTGCATGTAGTCATCTTTTACTCCGCAGTGAATATTTTTCATCCTTGTTGAATCTCCTCTCCTTTCCCTCCGTCAGCCACGACCACCCCCCTGACGTTCCCGTATTCGCTCCTAATCTTGTTTTTTCCTCTTCCGATTCTTCCTCCCTTACGTTCGTATCATGCGCCTCTCCGACATGTTCAGCTGCCTGCTGGCGGGGGTGATGGACAACATGCGCAAGGACGTGGGGTTTCTCGACGCGGAGGACGCGCGGCTAGGCGTGCCGGTCACGCCAGAGGAGCTGAAGGACAACTTCCGGCTCTTCTGCGAGAGGGATGACGTGGCATCCCTTGTCAGCAGCCAGCGGCTCTTCGAGGATTTCGTCGATGCCAAGAGCATCGTTCTCGTTCTGCAGGTCCGTCGAGTTACCTACCGCTAAGCCGACTCCGCTTCAGTTGATTGATGTTGGCTGGCTGTTCCTCATCTTCGCATCGACACTTGTCACTGCCGTTCTATTACACAGTTATTCGTTTCTGGGTACTCTGGCTCGTCCCGTCGCTGAGTTGTTACGTGTCCGTGAATGCGTTGTCGTCCTCCAGAGCCTCGGTCCGTGGCTAGTATCCGAGGCGCAGCGCTACGCGGAGGCCGGCGGGGTGCACAACCAGCCGCGTGACCGGCTGGCGCTCAAGTGCACGCGCGCGGTGACGCTGTTTCTGCGGCTGGACCTGAACGCGCTGTCGCTGGAGGACACCATCATCCTGAGCAACGTGGTGGAGAGCTCGGGGGTCATGGAGGAGTTCGACCCCGTTATGCAGAGCAACATCCAGATCGTCATGGACCTGCTCAGCATCGTCCACGCCTTCCGCGAAATGCAGGTGCGTAGCGGTGCCCTAACTCGTCCTGCAGCCCGCTCCTTCCGTCCTTGCTTACTGTGTTGAATTTGCTCGGTCGACGTGACCTGCCTCAACCTGCTTATTTGTCCAAAATCGGGTTTCCGTTTCGTTTTATCTCTGCAGGGCAAGGATGGAGGTCTTAGAGCCCTTCTTACAGGCGAGGCACCTGCTGAGGTGGGAGGCAGCGGCGGTCGCGCTCCTCCTGCTAGCAGCGGCGGCAAGAAGCAGCCCCCTGCTAGTGCTGCGCGTGCCACCATGTTCGAGGACGACCCCACAGCCCCACGGCGGTGCCATGGGCGCACACAGAGCGGAGCGCGATGCAAGCTGACAGAGGAATCAGTGAACAAGCTGCATGGTCGCTGCGCTGATGCTGCTCGGCCGCTGGCAAGAGGAGCCAAGTACTGCAAGTTCCACCGTGATCAACAATTTATGGGGGTCTGACAGTGATGGGATGACCCCCATGGAGCCATGACTTCGCTGGCTGTTGTGATGTTCCAGCACTCCTGCACCATGTGTTATATTGCAAGGTTTCGCAGCTGCAGCAGCAGTCAATCCCCTATGCACATTATTCGGGCCCTCAGCGGGCTGGGTGTTTCAATTCAACCCAATCGGTGTAGACTTGCTGCCAAGGCAACCCCCATGTTTATCCCTTTCCAATACGTGACTTCTGGTTGCCCCAGTTAGGCCTGCAACAGGCCTTCTGGGTTGCCAGCTGACATTTTGTGAGTTTCCTGTTGTTTTTCTGCCCTAGTCCATCTAATGGCATTGTGATTAAGACTGATTATTGTCCAACTGATACTTGAAGTACAGCACCTTGCCAAAAATGGTCCATGTGGAGTGGAGGCCTTTCAGATTCCTCCATGTGGGGAAGCTTTTCAGTTTTCACGATTTCCTCACCGTATCAGTAGGTACGGGCCAACCTACATTTCACGTGTCAGTAGCGAACTCGTCTCAAGAGCGGGAGACGATCAAACCAGTGTTGTGCCGTTTTGGATCGAACTCCTCAATCAGGACAACCCAGGACTGCACAGAGGTTCCTGTGCGGTCCAAATCTATACAAGATGGTTTGTAAGGTTTCAGGTCGGTGCTGAAGCTATTCCCAGCTTTTCAACTGGCTGTCTGCGTGGCATTTCGACCCACGACCTCCGTTCCAGGTCATACATCTTGCCCTCACAGCCGCGACATATGCCACGTCGGTTTCTCAAACCTAGCCTCACAGTCACGCACAGCCCCAACCAGCCATCCAATTCGCTCAGCACCAGTACCCCTCGAGAAAGGTTCCCCCCTCCCCTCCCTTGGATTGCGGTTGGGTGAGGTTTTTTGTGGGTGAGAAGGATCAAAGAGCAATCTAAAGTGGTTGGATAGGATATTGAGCCAAAACTAATGCTTGGGGCACGCCCTCAGTGTCAGAAAAGAGCCTCGAGATTATCCCAGACCAGAAGGTTGACAGACAGACAGCTGAAGCAAATTCTGCTGACAGTTCTTCTGCCTGACTGACGCATAGACTCTAACCAGGAGTCGCTGTCAGCCACAGAAGTTGTCCGTGCTAGTTGTTCTGCTCCAACCCTCAGCCATGGCTTCTGCTTCCGCGACCATGAATGCCGTCTCGGCTGGCACCGCTGCCAAGCTGCACTGCCTTGCCTCTGGTAAATAGGATGGCAGTGTTGAATTTCGCCACATTACATAGCTGAATGGCTAATGTAATTCCGTCTTCAAGCTCATGGTCGTGATATGGGACATGCGTTCGTGACATTGCGTAAAATACGCGGTGACAACAGTACACCATGGAGTCTTTCAATATCACGTGAACCATTCCAACATCTTTGCTCCTAATACCCTTAATTCAGGCAAGGTGGCTTCAGTGTCAACCCCGGCCCTCACCTCCTCCCTCTTCGGAGCGCGTCTCGCCGCCAAGCCCGCCGCGTCTGTCTCAGCGGCATCCCCGGCGTCAAATGTGGTGGTGATGACGTCAGAGTTCGAGAAGACGAATCCGTACACGGAGGAGCTCAAGAAGACGGCAGCGTACATCGCGGCGCCGGGCAAGGGCATTCTCGCGTCCGACGAGAGCAACGCCACCACGGGCAAGAGGTGCGTTGCGTCCTGTGTGTTAACTCCGTACAAACTCCTGCTGACATTGCTACCGTTCCCGTCATCTACTTTCCAGCGTAGTTCGCGCATTTGAATCCGTACTGCACGACCTTGCACGTGCCACGAACTTGCATTGTGCTCTTCCGTGCGTGCCCGTGCGTCTCTGTGTGTGTGGTTGCTTGGTTGTGACACCAGGCTGAACAGCGTGGGGGTGGAAAACACCGAGGACAACAGGCGCGACTGGAGGGAGCTGCTGTACACCGCTCCTGGCCTCGGCAACGTACGTCCCTCCGTTCTCCCGCCACCATTCACCTGGCATACCGCCTTTTCTGCCTCAATCATCTCGCATCCCATCGCGTCTCTCCTTCCATGCTCTTCCCTTCCTTCCATGCTCTTCCCTTCCTTCCATGCTCTTCCCCTCCCACCACAATCCCACGTGTCCCACCCAGCCCCTCCCTCCCCCTCCCTCCCCCTCCCTCCCGCTCCCTCCCCCTCCCCGCAGTACATCAGCGGCGCCATTCTGTTTGACGAGACGCTGTTCCAGTCGACGGCGGGCGGCGAGCAGTTCGTGGACGTGCTGCGCGCGCAGGGCATCGTGCCGGGCATCAAGGTGGACACGGGGCTGCAGCCCATCGACGGCACCGACGGGGAGACCGCCACGCAGGGGCTGGACGGCCTCGCTGACCGCTGCAAGAGGTGCGCGTTTGCGTGTGGAACGGGGTTGTGGGACGAGGAAGGGGAGGGGTAGCAGCAGCGGCAGGGCATTGTGCCGGGTATCAAGGCGGAACGGGCCTGCAGCCCATCGACGACGCCGACGGAGAGACTGCCATGCAGGGACTTGATGGGTTTGCCGACCGCTGCAAGAGGTGGGTGTTGGGGGGGGGGCGGGGGAAGTGTTTACGGGAGGAAAGGCATGTGTACAGCAATACAGGGGGGGCCTGCCGCCGATAGATGGTGCTGACTTGGACATCCAGACGGCCTCACCGACCCATACATGCAGATGCGCCCCATGCACTCGTACAACCCATGCTCGCCACGCCCACTCACCCACTCCACTGTGCCCACTGCCATACCCGCCCTCCCCTGTCCCCCTCAGGTACTACCAGCAGGGCGCGCGGTTCGCCAAGTGGCGCGCGGTGATCAAGGTGGACGACGCCAAACACCCCTCGTCGGTCTCCGTCTTCGAGAACGTGCACGGCCTCGCCAGATACGCGCAGATCGCCCAGGTATGCACGAGAAAGGCCTCGCATCACTCACACCACACCACACCACTCCACACCACTCCACACCACTCCACACCACACCACTCCACACCACTCCACACCACACCACGCCACACCACACCACACCACACCACTCGGTTCTGTGTCGCACTGATGCCTCTTCTCAAATGCGCCTGCCTGCAGCAGTGCTCTGAAAAGCCTCGTGCCTCGCCCCATTGGGCTGCTGGTTGTTTTTCCGGCTCTCAATTGTTCCCCTGGCTCCAAATTACCCCTCGGCCCCTCCGTTGAAGGCGAACGGCCCTGGTGCCCCTAGTGGAGCCTGAGGTGACGCTGGGCGATGGCGACTACTTCCCTCTCTCTTACAAGCTCCCTTGGCCACTCTTCCCTTCACCTTTCAATGCTCCCTCGCCTCTGACCTGTCGATTGCTGCAGGCGAACGGCCTGGTGCCCATTGTGGAGCCCGAGGTGACGCTGGGCGATGGCGACTACAGCATCGAGCGCACCGCCTACGTTTCGGAGATGGTGTACTCGCATGTGTTCCGCATCCTCAACGAGTACAAGTGAGTCATGCTGTAACGAGTACAGCCGAGTGCATGAGTGGGGCATGTGATGCGAGGCGAAGAGGCGTGTTGAGGAAACAACATGAAACGGCACCTGAAGGAACATCTGAACCCATCCCACATGTGATCCCAACCAACAGAGAATACAGCATGGAGAGTATAAGCAAGGCTCAGCATGCCGTTCCGCCCATTGTGATTTCTCACACATGTATGTAACTCACACAAGTTCCTCCCATTGTTCCTCCTTTGGCTTCCCTTCCACCCATTGTGATCGCTCCCCTGCAGCATCATTCTCGAGGGCATTCTCCTCAAGCCCAACATGATTCTCCCAGGTATGCCATGCTGATCATTCTTTTCCCCTCGCACTTGGGGCACTGCTCATGGTTCTTCCCGTATGAGCGTCACTTACCAAACACAGCATCCACCCCCTACAAATTCCCAAGCCTCTCATTTTCCGAGGGTAACCCAGCAGTCCCAGACCTTTTTGGGTCAGCCCCATCCATCCCTCCAAAGGTCTTGATGCTCCAACACCACCCCCAGAGGAAGTGGTACACACGTCTGAGGCCACTTATCCTCATTCCTCTCTCCCACACTACTCTCCTGGCCCCCCTCCCTCGCCTCCCAGGTCGTGACATCCCCACCCCTTCACCCAAGAGGACCTGGCTCGGGTGTGAGCCATGCGACCTGCAAGTCAATCAACTCACACCTACCTTACTTACCTTCTTTCCCCACTTCCCAGGTCTTGACGCCCCCACCCCGTCCCCTGAGGACGTGGCGCGCTACACGGTGCGCACCATGAGGCGCACGGTGCCTGCCGCGGTGCCAGGCGTGCACTTCCTGTCGGGGGGCATGAGCGAGGAGGAGGCCACGCTCAACCTCAACGCGCTGCAGGCATATGGCCCCCACCCCTGGTCGCTCACCTTCTCCTACGGCCGCGCGCTCCAGGCTTCCACCCTCAAGATCTGGTCCGGCAAGGTACTGGCTCTCGCTTGCCCTTCTGTGCATGCGCCCCCTCCTCCTTCCCCCCCCTCCCTCCTCACTGCCCCCCCCACTTCGGCCAATGATTTCACCCCTCAGCTCGCTTTCCCCCTTACTGCTGTGGCCTATCTTTCCGTTCCTTTCTCCACCGCATTTCCGTGGCTACGCCAGTAGTTCGTCTGGTCTGCATACATTCATGCAGGACCTCCCCTGTTTTCCACCTACATCTTCTGGCTTTCCCTCGAAGCCTTTTGGCATACTGTATTCTATGGCCACTATTGGTTTCCTTGGGTGCACACACACCGCTCACATGGACTCCCTCCCCTTCTCTCCCCTGCAGCCTGAGAGCAAGGCAGCAGCCCAGGAGAGGTTGGTCGCTCTGGCAAAGGCTAACTCAGAGGCCCAGCTTGGGAAGTACAAGGGCCCGCACCCATCCCCCGGTGGAGGCCGCATTCTCCAGGCCCTGCGCCTTGGTGGTGCTGGCAAGTAAATACTGCTAGGCCATTTTGTGACAAATATTTATTTTGACTCTAGCCTTGGTCTTGGTTCTTGATATGATATGCAATAATTCGCAGTATACGAGTGGATTGCTTCATCGAATGGCTACGTACGCCTAAAGCAAGATAAGCGTTTGTAGACCAGCATGTATATCGCTGAAGATGAAAATGCGGATCAGCACATATTTTCACTGGATATTTGACATAATGCAGAAGCCTTAGCACGTTCGATATTGAATCGGGGAAGTAAAAACGAGTTATCCGGCTTGCCTTTCCCTTCGAACCCCTCAATTGTTGCTGCTGAGCTGACCCTAGGGGTTGCCGCTTGCCCGCTGGAGAGACTTCAAGCACCTCAAAATCAATCGAAGCTGTTCTAGAAATTGTCCTCTGATTGCTTGCCCCCCATCCTCGCTTCGCGAACCTCGCACGCGTCGCAATGGCTCCGCGTTCCTTCGCTAGCAAGCGGCAGAAGCAAGACCGAGCGGCGAGGGCGGCGGACGACGCGGTGAAAGCGAAGGAGCTCGAGAGCATTCTGTTCGGCAAGTCAAGCGATTACGTGGCAGACCTCGGAAATGAGCTGGCAGCGGGAGTCTTGGAAAGAGAATCCGCAGAAAACGCGGAGGACCTCCCGCCGAGCAGCGAGGACTTAATCACCGGGCATTTCGGCGAGGAACCTGGGGGAGAAACCCGGGACGCGGAGGGTTTAGCGGGGGGCGAGGTCTTGCTAGGGTTTATCGACCGTAAGAAGCAGAAAGTGGAAGAGGACGGCGGACGGAAGGGTTTAAAGGGGAAGAAGCGCAAAGGGAAGGGTTTAGAGGAGGCTGAAGGGGAGAAGCCCGCGTGGGTGGATGAGGAGGACGAGACGCTGGTTGTGACTATAACGGGGCAGAATAGGCTGAGGAAACTGCGGAAGGAGGAGGACGAGGTGGCTGTATCGGGGGTGGAGTACCAGCAGCGGCTGCGCGCGCAACACGCTAGGCTGAACCCTGGAACGCGGTGGGCCAAGGTAGGGCTGGGGACGCAGCGGAAGGAGAAAAAGGAGAAGGCGGAGAGGAAAACAGAGGAGGATGGGTCGAAATTGATTACGAGGAAAGAGAAGCGGGCCGATGTTGTTAAAGAGAAACGCTTTAACGAGGACGAGGAGAGCGAGGAGGAGGAGGAGGGGGATGCAGGGGAGCTATCCGAGGGGGAAGTGGAGGCGGTGTTCAGCGACCTAGAGCAGGAGCGGGCTGCCATGGGGGAGGACGAGGACGAGGAGGCTAGCGAGGGAGATGAGGATCAGGATGGATTTGATGCGGATGAGATCCTGCGCAACATGCCGATGCTTGCCGACCAGAGCAAGGACCGAGCCAGCCAGCGCACCACCCACCGCCTGCCGCCCGGCCGCATCCGAATCTCCCGCATGCGCGACGCCAACTGGCAGGCTCCCACTGGCGCCAGCGCCGTCACCCCATTGGCTCCCTCCCGTGCGATCCAGTCGCTGAGCTGGCACCCGAACGGGCAGCTGCTGCTGTGCGGGAACATGGATGGACGGGTGAGATTCGTCCACATCGACGGTGAGGAGAACCCCGAGCTACAGTCCATCTACTTTGAGAACGTGCTCGTCCGAACAGCCGCTTTCACTGCGGACGGCACCCAGGTGGTGGTGGCGGGGCGCAACGGCCGTAACGCCAACCGCGGTTACGCAACGGGCGAGGCGTTCAACGGGTACCACGTGTATGACATCGCGGCGGGGAGGGTGGCCCGCGTGGATGGGATCATCGGGCGGCCCAAGCGCGACCCCCCTCTCACCCGCTTCTCCCTCTCCCCCGACGGCACCACGGCCGCGTTCCTGTCTCGCGACGGGTTCATAGTGCTGGTCTCCCTGAAATCCCGGCAGTGGATGGGCAATCTGAAGCTCAACGGATCGGTTTCATCCGTCGCCTTCGCTCCTCCCGTAACGTCAGATGCTGCTGCTGGTGCTGGTGGCCCGAGTGGGCAGTCTACTACCGGGGAGCACCAGATGCTAGCCACGGGGAGCGATGGGGAGATCTACCACTTTGACCTGCGCACGATGCGCTGCATCCACAGGGGCGCCGACGAAGGCTGTGTCAACGGCACGGCCATCGCAGCGTCATCAGACGGCCGCCACTTTGCAGCGGGGTCGGACTCCGGAGTCGTGAATCTGTACGACCGCCCGGCTTTCCTCCGCAGTGGGCCGTTCGGAGGCAGCAGCATCACATCACCATCAGCAGCAGGAGCAAGCCGGAGCCGGGAATCCGAGAAGCCGCTGCAGCGGGCGTTCATGAATTTGACCACAGAGGTGGACGCCGTCTCCTTCAACCACGACGGGCGCATCCTCGCGCTGTCGTCGCGCGAGCAGCGCGACTCGCTGCGCCTGGTGCACGTGCCGTCGCGCTCCGTGTTCTTCAACTGGCCCACCGAGCGCACCGCCCTGCAGTTCGTGCACGCGGCGGAGTTCAGCCCGCATAGTGGGTACCTGGCTGTGGGGAACAGGCGGGGGAAGGTGCTGCTGTTCAGGCTGAGGCATTATGAGAGGGCTTAGAGCCATGGGAGAGGGCAGGGGTTTTCTCATAAGGTTGGAGGCGTCTGGATACATGGCTGGGGCTGTCCCTGGAGCTTCTTGATTGTGAGGATGGGAATGGGGCTAGAATGGGAATGGTCTCACTAGGCACCTTGTGTTACCGGAATGTTTTAGCTTAGATATTATCGTGTTTACAAATGTCACAAACAACTGGTTGCTATAAGCACCAGTTACATCAACCATTGGCCAGCCTGGTATTGTTTATGAGTGGCCAAAAGGACATGGAAAATAATATGAAAGATGAAATGTATGTATATGTAGCTTCATAAAGGGGTGTCTTGAAACCCTAGGAAATAGTGCCCTTCATGCGGAGGCACCTTGTGTGTATACCGAACAACTGAGCAACGAATATCGGCGCCAAAATCTGACAGACGAGCCGAGCGGTGTGTCAGGAATTCGAAACTTGGCACTAAAGCCGGCCCCATCGGATGCGTCAGGGTTTCGCTTCGTGAGCTACCACTTGCTCGGTCTTTCAGTGGCGTAGCGATTCCTCAGCTTGGGGTTTCCTAGGTTTCTCTTTCTTGTTCGCTTTCCTCGGCTTCGCGCTTTCCTTGGTTTCCAGCACTTGGCATTGTTAGCAAGTGCCTTAGTTGCCAGCATTCGCTTAGTAGTGACTATCCTCGCCGTAGTGACTATCCTCGCCTTAGTAGCTTTAGCTTGCCTCTGCGGTTGACGCTCGCCTTCGTCGCGAGTTCTCCTTCGTTGCTGCCCTCTCTTTAGTGTCGTGTCTGCGATATCGTTTGTCACGCACGTCTGAGCAGCACCACCAGTAACCTCTCGGCCTACTCACGGCACCAGTGGACATTTTCTTCAATTATTCTGAACGGTACCAGTTCCTTAGAAACCCGATCGGGTAGCCAGCACCGTCGACGATAGCATAGTGCGGTCCAAGTGATGCAGGCCGATGCTGATACCGACGCTGATACCCATGCTGATACCGATGCTGATAACGATGCTGATAACGACGCTGATACCGAAGCTGATAACGAAGCTGGTACTGATGCGCATACTGGCGCTTATTCCGATGCTGATGCAGACTGTATCCAGTGCGACTCGTCGACATTCCATGGGGTTGACATTCAGTTGACGTTCCGCCTCCAGATCGAGTTAACAATCCGCCTCCGGTTCAGTCAAGTTGATATTCGCCTATCAGCATTCGCCTATCCGCCTCCGGTTCATTCTCTGGTTCATTCGCCTGTCATAGTCTCGGTAACATACTTCACGCGAACTGACGTTCTGGTACCAGCTATCATCGCATGTGGTCGAATGGTCGTTTTCCGACGGCCGCTGAAATCTATAACGGTCGTTAACTCAAAGGTCACTGACGAGTCCGGCCGTCGTTTTTCCGAGGGTCGCTGAAGGCTCTGACCTGTCCGACGATCGCCAAAGGATCTGACAGCCGTTACTCCGAATATTGCCGACGTGTCTGACGGTCGTTACTCCGAAAATCCCCGACGGCTCGGTCGATGGTTAATCCGAAGGTCGCCAAAGAATCTGACGGTCGCTAGTACTCCGAAGATCAACGATGGCGTCGGACGTCTGACGGTTGCTTTTCCGAAGGTCGCTGACGGCTCTGAGTGGTCCCCTCAGAGTTGCTTCAAGCGTCTGCGGCGAGCGTCACTGCAGCGAGCCCTGCTGTAACTGCAAGGGTGCGTGTGTGAAAGAAGGGTGCTGGGGGGGATGCAGCAGCGCCGCCTAACGAGTCATGATTATTTTTCGTTTCGCGTCGATTCATATTTCTATTCAAGCACTGACGTCCTCCCTGCCTCTGTTATGCGTTCCGTTCCCATGTTTCTGCAAGGCACTATCCCGGAGCGGTTATGATCGCGTCCTCGCTTTCAAACGTCCCACTGACGGCTCTGACGGTCGTTAAACCGAAGATCGCCGACGGCTCTGACGGCCGCTTTTCCGAATGTCGCTTCAACGCGCGTCACTGCGGCGAGCCCCGCTGTCGCAGCAAGGGTGCGTGCGAAACTAAGGAGCTGGGGGGGATGCAGCAGCGTCGCCTAGCGAGTCATGCTGCTCTTTCGTTTTGCGTCGATTCATATACCTTTCGAATACTAACGTCTTCCGTGCCTTGTTATGCTTTCCGTTCCCCCTCTCCCTACGCTTCCCTTCCCCTGTTTCTGCAAGGCCGCACTGCAATCGCGCCGTGATAACAATCTAGTCACGGGTATCCAACCAAGGGTCGCCGACGACTCTGACAGTCGTTAATCCGAAGGTTATTGACGGCCTCTGACGGTCGCTGACGGCTGCGACTGCCGTTTACTAAAGGATCGCTGAAGGCACGGACGGTCGTTAATCTAAAGGTCGCCGGCGGCTCTGACGGTCGCTTTTCCTAAGGTCGCGGGCGGCTCTGCGTGGACCCCTCGCTTGAGTGAGCGTCACTGCAGCGAGCCATTCGGTAACAGCAAGGGTGCGTGTGTGAAGCAATGGTGCTGGGGGGGATGCAGTACCGCCGCCTAGCGAGTCATACAGCTCTTTCGTTTCGCGTCGATTAATGCGCCTATTCATTTGCTAACGCCATCCCTGCTTGTGTAATGCCTTCCGTTCCCCTGTGCTGCAATGCTCCACCATCGCAGCCTCGTCCCTCGTCCCTCGTCCCTCGTCCCTCGTCCCTCGTCCCTCGTCCCTCGTCCCTCGTCCCTCGTCCCTCGTCCCTCGTCCCTCGTCCCTCGTCCCTCGTCCCTCGTCCCTCGTTCCTAACTTCTCGACGGCCCCCACGATCGCCGGCGGCTCTAAGTGGTCCCCTCGCTTCAGCGCGCGTACTTCGGCGAGCGTCACTGCGGCGAGCGTCACTGCGGCGAGCGTCACTGCGGCGAGCGTCACCGAGTCCCGCTGCAACAGCAAGGGTGCGTGTGTGAAGCAAGGGTGCTGGGGGGGATGCAGTAGCGCCGCCTAGCGAGTCAAGCTGCTGCTCTCTGTTTCGCGTCCATTCACCACCCATTCGGGAACTAACGCCTCCCCTTTCTCTGTCTTGCTCTACCCCCTCCCCCTCCCCCCCCTGTGGCGACTGACGCTGCCGCTCTCTGTTTCGCAAGGCGTCAGCGCATGTCGTGGAGGATGCGATCGCTGTATCCACGCAGTCTCTCGGCGCTCGGCGCTCGGCGCGCTTCCAGAGTAACGGCGTTGGATTTGTGTCAAAACTGGAGGCTACGGTCGGATTAACCAGGCATGCATATCGTCGCGCGACACTCGTCTCGCTCGTCTATGGTGACTGCGCTCGATCTGCATCCAACGGTCCGTTTCGTTCCGTCCGCTCTCGATGTTGCTCCTGCTGTAACGTGGTTGTCTGCTGTAACATGGTTGTCTGCTGTAACGTGGTTGTCTGCTGTAACACATCGTTCAACTACCGTCTCGTCTCATTTCGTTCTCGATTTGCAGGCTCGCATCGAGAGCGCGTCAAGAGCGCGGCGATGGCCTTTGAGTAGCGTGCGCGCCTCACTCCGACGGTGCGCCGGTCAACGCGTCGGTCTCGCGCGTCGATTCAACAGTGCGCGCAACCAGCGTCTGATGCACGGCATTCGAGGCGGTCGAGGCCTTGGAGGCGTTTGCTGCAAGGCGAGAGCGGATTGTCCCTTCCGCCCACAGAATCGAGCATGGGACTGGAGTCCTTTTGAGGGAGCGGCAAGAGTCGCGCATGGGCGGCATGGGAGTGCGTGCGACTGGAGTCCTCTCGCCCATGGCTGCTGGCGTTGACTTTGGCGACCGACTGGTATGTGCGACGGGTAGAGCTGTGGGGGGACGCGTACCGCATACAGAGCGTCTCGAGTCCTGCTCCCTCTGCTTGAGTCTTCGCGTCGTGCCCGCAAATTCTAACACCATTTTTTGTGCTGTGCTTGTGCTTGTGCTTGTGCTTGTGGCGGTCTGGGCGCCTGCTGCTGCTGGTGATGTGCAAGGTGCATGGTGTGCAAGCCTTGCAGTGGAGGGAGGTGGGGAGCAGCACTGGTGGAAGGGAGGCGGGCGTAGCAGCAGCAGTGGCAGCCTGTGCTTGTTGGGAAGAGCACACATGGACTGGAGCAGTGGGGGCAGCCACCACAGAAGTTGCAGCAACGGTGGCGGCAACAGCACATGGGATTTCATTCTCCCAAAGCTGCTGTGGTCCACCTCTTGCAGGGGTATGTGCGAGGGACACGCTAGTGGGGGGGCGAGTACCGCATATAGAGCGTCTCGGGTCTTGTGCCCTGTGCTTGCGTCGCCGCCTCGTTTACACTGATTATGACTAAGTTTGTGTGCTGTGCTCGTGCTTGTTGCTCTCTACGACGAGGCGTGCAAGCCTGGGATTGGAGGGAGGAGGGGTGCAGCAGTGGTGGGGTGGAGGCGGGCGTTGCAGCACTGGTGGTGGCAGCCGGTCATGTTGGGAAGTGCACACATCAAGTGGAGTATTGGGGGCAGAAGGAGTGGGAGTTACAGCAGCAGCAGCAGCGGCAGCGGCAGTGGCAGCGGCAGCAGCGTAGGAGGTAAGTGGTTGAGGCGAGCTATAGGGGGGGTGCGTAGGACCGCACAAAGAGCGTCTCGAGTCGCTTTCTCTGCTAGAGTCTTCGCCTTGACTCCCACCGGTTCTAACCCAGTGTTTGCGTGATGCGTGTTGCTGCTGCGGGCGTGCGTGCTTGTCGCTGAGATCGCTCACTGCTCACAACAAGACATGGCGAGGCGTGCACGAGGGAAGCTGCTGGTCCATCTGCGTGTGCAACCAACCCTGCTGCTGTAACGTTGCTGAGCGTGCTGCTAGGCGGAAGCAGTGGAAATTGCAGCAGCAGCAGCGGCGGCGGCGACAGCAGAGGAGGTAAGTGGTTGGGGAGAGCTATAGGGGGGGCGCGTAGGACCGCACATAGAGCGTCTCGACTCGAGTCGCTTTCTCTGCCCGAGTCTTCGCCTTCATTCCCACCAGTTCCAACCCAGTGTTTGTTTGGTGCCTGTTGCTGCTGCGGGTGTGTGCTCTCTTCATCCGCACTCACCAATCCCCCCTCTCACCCACACTCTTTTCGAAGTTTCACTTCTGCTCCTTCTATTGCTGCCGTTACTTTGTTGATTTCCTTGTTTCCTCCGTCTCGCCAGCCCCATCTCTCTCCTCACCGATATTGCGCCACTTATAGCACCAGCCACAGGCCATTTAATTGTATCCCCTCAGGTGAGCCCCTCAGGTAAATACTCCAGGTGAGCTAGGTTCCCCCTTGCATGTTCAACCCTCGGTCTGTGGCTGGTAGGAACCTCACCACTGGTGCCTTTCTCTTCTGTTCATCTTACCCTTCCTTGCCCCCCTCCTTTCCCCATGCAGTTCGTTTTCCGCTCATCATTCCTCATTGCTCTTGTTTTTTCACTATCCAAGGTTCCCCACCCTCTGCCGCTCACCTCACCTCTCACCAACCTCATACTCCATTCCTCCCTCTCTTCCCCCCTCCCCTCCTCCCCCTCCCCCGCTTCTTCCCCCCTCTCCACCTTCCCTGCCCACTGCCTTCCCGCCCTTCCCCCTATCCAGCAGCAGCGGCAGCGGTATCTTCTAAGTGGCGGTGGTGGTGGCAGTGGTGGTGGTGGTGGCAGCAGCGGCGGCGGCGGCGGCAGTGGCGGTGGTGGTGGCGCGGCGGTGGTGGCAGCGGCGGCGGTGGCGGCAGGGAGGGCAGGAATAGCTCGCTCGGTGCTGTCAGGAAGCCTCTCTGCGGTCTGTGGAAACGGAAGAGCATGGAAGGTAGTGAATCAACCAGAGGTGACCATCCTTCTGCATGATGTCCTTTCACAAGTCTGCTGCCGTCATTCCTTTCGCAGTCTATTCTTCCTTGCAATCTATCCCGCCTGCCTGCACGCACTGCCCTCCTCTCCGCCCCCTCCACCTCTGCCACACTATTCCTGTGCTGCACTATCTTCTGCTTTGTATTGCTCTGCTGTTACTCTGCTGCCCAACCAAATGGCTTCCTCGTTCCCTTGCAAGCCTTTCCCGTTCTTGGCACTCACTCTTCCTCTGTGTTCCCCCAAACCCCCCCCCCTCTCCCCCCCCCTCCGCCCCCCTCCCCCGTTTGAACTCCTTCCATGCATTCCTTCCCTTCTGATCTATCTCCTCCTTGCAAGTTTCCCCCCTTTTTTGCTCTCAATCCTCGCTCTCCTACTCCTTTCCTCTACTCCTGTCCAGGACCACTGCAGGGAAGCACTAGGGTTTTGGGCTTCAACCAGCTTTCGTAAGCACCTTTCCCTTCCAATTCCAGCTGCCTTAATATTAGGTGCTACTCTTTGCTGCTGTCTGCCACATTTTGCTCTTTGTCAGCCATATCATTCCTTGCAGTCCCTATTTTGACACTCGCCCTCTCCTCTCTTTGATCCAGGTATCAGCGACTCGGTTGGCTCCATGGCAACTCAGTTGACTCCATGGCAACCGTGTTGGCCCCATGGCAACTCGGTTGGCCACCAGAGGCCTCCTCTGACCGCCAGAGCCCTCCTCTGACAGCCAGAGGCCTCTTCTGACAGCCAGAGGCCTCCTCTGACCGCCAGAATCCACCTCTACCCGCCAGATGCCTCCTCTGACCAACAGAATCCACCTCTGACCGCCAGAGGCCTCTTCTGACCGCCAGATGCCTCCTCCGACCGCCAGAATCCACCTCTGACCGCCAGAGGCCTCCTCTGACCTCCAGAGGCCTCCTCTGACCGCCACAGACCTCCTCTGACAGCCAGAGCCCTCCTCTGACCGCCACAGGCCTCATCTGACCGCCAGAGTCCACCTCTGGCCGCCAGAGGCCTCCTCTGACCGCCAGAATCCACGTCTGACCGCCAGTGGCCTCCTCTGACCGCCAGAATCAACCTCCGACAGCCAGAGGCCTCCTCTGACCGCGAGAGGCCTCCCTTGACCGCCAGAATCCACCTCTGTCCGCCAGAGGCCTACTCTGACCGCCAGAATCCACCTCTACCCGCCAGAGGCCTCCTCTCACCGCCAGCGGCCTTCTCTGACCGCCAGAATCCACCCCTGACGGCCAGAATCCTCCTCTGACCGCCAGAATCCATCTCTGACCGCCAGAGGCTTCCTCTGACTGCCAGAATCCACCTCTAACCGCCAAAGGCCTCCTGTGACCGCCAGAATCCACCTCTGACCGTCAGAATCCACCTCTGACCGCCAGAGGCCTCCCTTGACCGCCAGAGGCCTCCTCTGACCGCCAGAGGCCTTCTCTGACCGCCAGAATCCACCTCTGCCCGCCAGAGGCCTCCTCTCACCGCCAGAGGCCTCCTCTGTCTGCCAGAATCCACCTCTGACCGCCAGAGGGCCTTCTCTGACCGCCAGAATCCACCCCTGACCGTCAGAATCCACCACTGACGGCCAGAATCCTCCTCTGACCGCCAGAATCCATCTCTAACCGCCAGAGGCCTCCTCTGACTGCCAGAATCCACCTCTAACCGCCAGAGGCCTCCTGTGACCGCCAGAATCCACCTCTGCACGCCAAAGGCCTCCTCTGACCGCCCGAATCCACCTCTGACCGCCAGAATCCACCTCTGACTGCCAGAGGCCTCTTCTGACCGCCAGAGGCCTTCGCTGACCGCCAGAGGCCTCCTCTGAGTGCCAGATTCCACCTCGAACCGCCAGAGGCCTCCTGTGACCGGCCAGAATCCTCCTCTGACTGCCAGAATCCACCTCTGACCGCCAGAGGCCTCCTCTGACCGCCCGAATCCTTCTCTGACCGCCTGAATCCACCTCTGACCGCCAGAATCCACCTCTGCACGCCAGAGGCCTCCTCTGTCTGCCAGAATCCACCTCTGCCCGCCAGAGGCCTCCTCTCACCGCCACAGGCCTCCTCTGTCTGCCAGAATCCACCTCTGACTGCCAGAGGGCCTTCTCTGACCGCCAGAATCCACCTCTGCCCGGCAGAGGCCTCCTCTGGCCGCCAGAATCCACTTCTGCCCGCCAGCGGGCTTCTCTGACCGCCAGGATCCGCTCCTGACCGCCAGAATCCACCACTGACGGCCAGAATCCTCCTCTGACCGCCAGAAGCTTCCTCTGACCGCCAGAGGCCTCCTCTGACCGCCAGAATCCACGTCTGACCGCCAGAGGCCTCCTTTGACCGCCAGAATCCACGTCTCACCGCCAGAGGCCTCCTCTGACCGCCCGAATCCACCTCTGACCGTCAGAATCCACCTCGCGTGAGGAGTCTATTTTTGAGGCGCCTCAAAAATAGACTCCTGCCCGCCAGGGGCCTCCTCAGTCAGCCAGAATCCACCTCTGACCGCCAGAGGCCTCCGTTGACCGCCAGAGGCCTCCTCTGACCGGCAGAGGCCTTCTCTGACTGGCAGAAGCCTTCTCTGACACCAGAGGCCTCCTCTGACCGCCAGAGGCCTCGTCTGACCGCCAGAATCCACCTCTGACCGCCTGTGGCCTCATCTGACAGCCAGAATCCACCTTTGACCGACAGAGGCCTCCTCTGACCGCCAGATGCCTCCTCTGACCGCCAGAATCCACGTCTGACCGTCAGAGGCCTCCTCTGTCCGCCAGAATCCACCTCTTACCGCCAGCGGCCTTCTCAAACCGCCAGGATTCCCTCCTGACCGCCAGAATCCACCACTGACCGCCAGAATCCTCCTCTGACCATCAGAATCCACCTCGGACCGCCAGAGGCCTCATCTGACCGCCAGAATCCGCCTCTGATCGCCAGAGGCCTCCACTGACCGCCAGAGGGCTTCTCTGACTTAAGGAAGCCTTTTCTGACGCCAGAGGCCTCCTCTGACCGCCAGAGGCCTGCTCTGACGCCAGAGGCCTCCTCTGACCGCCAGAGGCCTGCTCTGACGCCAGAGGCCTTCTCTGACCACCAGAGGCCTCCTCTGACGCCAGAGGACACCTCTGACCGCCAGAATCCACCTTTGACCGCCAGAGGCCTCCTCTGATCGCCAGAATCCACCTCTGACCACCCGAGGACTCCTCTGACCGCCAGAATCCACCTTTGAACGCCAGAGGCCTCATCTGTCCGCCAGAATCCTCCTCTGACCGCCAGAGGCCTCCTCTGACCGCCAGAGGCCTGCTCTGACGCCAGAGGCCTTCTCGGACCACCAGAGGCCTCCTCTGACGTCAGAGGACTCCTCTGACCGCCAGAATCCACCTTTGACCGCCAGAGGCCTCCTCTGATCGCCAGAATCCACCTCTGACCTCCCAAGGACTCCTCTGACCACCAGAATCCACCTTTGACCACCAGTGGCCTCATCTGACTGCCAGAAACCACCTCTGACCGCCAGAGGCCTCATCTGTCCGCCAGAATCCTCCTCTGACTGCCAGAGGCCTCCTCTGACCGCACGAATCGACCTCTGACCGGCAGAGGTCTCCTGTGACCGCCAGAATCTACCTCTGTCCGCCAGAGGCCTCCTCTGACCGCCAGTGGCCTCACCTGACCGCCAGAATCCACCTCTGACCGCCAGAGGCCTCATCTGACCGCCAGAATCCACCTCGGACCGCCAGAGGCCTCCTCTGACTGCCAGAATCCACCTCTGACCGCCAGAGGCCTCATATGACCGCCAGATTTCACCTCCGACCGCCAGAGACCTCCCCTAACCGCCAGAATCCACCTCTTACCGCCAGAGCCCTCCTCTGGCTGCCAGAATCCAGCTCTGCCTGCCAGCGGCCTCCTCTCACCGCCAGAGGCCTCCTCTGTACGCCAGAATCCACCTCTGACCGCCAGCGGCCTTCTCTGACCGCCAGAATCCATCACTGACGGCCAGAATCCTCCTCTGACCGCCTGAATCCACCTCTGACCGCCAGAGGCCTCCTCTGACCGCCCGAATCCACCTCTTACCGCTAGAGGCCTCCTCTGAGTTCCAGAGTCCTCCTCTGACCGCCAGAATCCACCTCTGACCGCCAGAATCCACCTCTGACCGTCAGAATCCACCTCTGACCGCCAGAGGCCTCCTTTGATCGCCTGAATTCACCTCTGACCGCCAGAATCCACCGGTGGGCGCCAAACACCTCCTCTGACAGCCAGAATCCACCTCTGACCGCCAGAGGCCTCCATCTGACCGCCAGTGGCCTCCTGTGACCGCCAGAATCCACCTCTGACCGCCAGAAGCCTCCTCTGACCGTCAGAATCCACCTCTGTTCGCCAGAGGCCTCCTCTGACCGCCAGGTGCCTCCTCTGACCGCCAGAATCCACCTCTGACCGCCAAAATCCACCGCTGACCTCCAGAGGCCTCATCTGACCGCCAGAATCCACCTCAGACCGCCAGAATCCACCGCTGACCGCCAGAGGCCTCCTTGGACCGCCAGAATCTCCTGCTGACCGCCAAAGGCCGCCTCTGACCGCCAGAGACCTCTTCTGACCGCCAGAGGCCTCCTCTGACCGCCCGAGACCTCTTCTGACCACCAGAATCCACCTCTGACCGCCGGGGCCCTCCTTTGACCGGCAGAGGCCTCCTCTGACCGCCAGAATCCACCTCTGTCCGCCGGAGGCCTCCTCTAACCACCAGAGGCCTCCTCTGACCGCCAGATTCCACCTCTAACCGCCAGTGGCCTCCTGTGACCGCCAGAATCCACCTCTGACCGCCATAGGCCTCCTCTGACCGCCAGAATCCACCTCTGGCCGCCAGAGGCCTCCTCTGACCGCCAGAATCCACCTCTGGCCGCCAGAGGCCTCCTCTGACCACCATGATACACCTCTGACCGCCAGAGGCCTATTCTGACTGCCAGTATCCACCTCTGACCGCCAGAGGCCTCCTCTGACCGTCAGAATCCACCTCTGACCGCCAGAGGCCTCCCTATGCATCCTCCCCCATGCTTCTCCCCCCTATGCATCCCCCCTTATGCATCCCCTCCTACGCATCCCCCCCTACGCATCCCCCCCTATGCTTCCCTCCCCTATGCATACCTCCCTATGTATCCCCCCCTACGCATCCCCCCTTATGCCTCCCCCTCTATGCATCCCCCCCTATGCATCCGCCCCTATGCATCCCCCCCTATGCATCCCCCCCCTATGAATACCCCGCTATGCATACCCCCCTATGCATCCCCCCCCATGCATCCCCCCCTATGCATCCCCCCCTATGCAACCCCCCCTATGCATCCCGCCCTATGCATCCCCCCCTATGCAACCCCCCCCTCTGCATCCCCCCCCTATGCATCCCCCCCCCTATGCATCCCCCCCTATGCATACCCCCTTATGCATCCCCCCCTACGCATCCCCCCCTATTCATCCCCCCCTATGCACCCCCCCTATGCACCCCCCCCATGCATCCCCCCCTATGCATCCCCCCTATGCATCCCCCCCATGCACCCCCCCTATACATCCCCCTCTATGTGTCAAACATGTTTATCTACAATGTTTGTATAGACTGTATAGGGTCATCTCTTAGAGAGTACAACCCTTAGATATATGTCCTTGTACAATTCTTTCTAGTCAATCATTATTCAGCTTTCCTTTGAGATGGTATCACCCGTAGGTTGGTTCCCCTCCACCTACCGCTTCCGCCCGTGCCTCCTAGGCCCCGTCGCGCCCCCCCCCCCCCCCCCCTCGGCCCCTCCGTTCCTCCTAGGCCCCGTCACGCCCCCCCTGGGCCCCATCGCGCTGCCTAGGCCCCGTCGCGCCCCCCTGGGCCCCATCGCGCTGCCTAGGCCCCGTCGCGCCCCCCTGGGCCCCATCACGCTGCCTGGGCCCCGTCGCGCCCCTCTTGGGCCCCTTCGTGCCCCGTAGACCCCGTCGCGCCCCCCTGGGCCCCATAGTGCCCCCTAGGCCTCGTCGCGCCCCCCTGGGCCCCATCGCGCCTCCTAGGCCCCGTTGCGCCCCCCTGGGCCCCATCGAGTGCTTGGGCCCCGTCGCGCCCCTCCTGGGCCCCTTCGTGCCCCGTAGCACCTGTCGCGCCCCCCTGGGCCCCATAGTGCCTCCTAGGCCTCGTCGCGCCCCCCTGGGCCCCATCGCGCCTCCTAGGCCCCGTTGCGCCCCCCTGGGCCTCATCGCGCTGCCTGGGCCCCATCGCGCCCCTCCTGGGCCCGGTAGCGCCTCCTAGCCCGTCGCACCCCTCCTGGGCTCCTGTAACGCTTCCTAGCCCGTCGCGCCCCCCCCTGGGCCCCTGCAGCGCCTCCTAGTCCGTCGCGCCCCTCCTCGGCCCCAGGCGCGCCTCCTAGCCCGTTGTGCCTGCCTGGCCCCGTCAAGCCAGCCTGGCCTCGTCGCGCCTGCCTGGCACTGCTGCACCTGGCCCTCGCCGCGCTACCTGGCCCCGCCGCGCATGCCTGGCCCCGTCGCGCCTGCCTGGCCCCGTCGCGCCTGCCTGGCCCTGCCGTGTCTCCTGGCCCCGTCGCGCCTGCCTGCCACTGCCGCATCTGCCTGGCCCCGCCGCGCTGCCTGACCCTGCCGCGCCTGCTTGGCACTGCCGCGCTGCCTGGCCCCGTCGCGCCTGCCTGGCCCCGCCGCGCCTCCTGGCCCCGCCGCGCTGCCTGACCCCGTCGTGCCTGCCTGGCCCTGCCGCGTCTGCCTGGCACTGCCGCGCCGGCCTGGCCGTTGCGCCTGCCTGGCCCCTTCGCGCCTGCCTGGCCCCGCCGCGCTGCCTGGCCCCGTCGCGCCTGCAAGGCCCTGCCGCGCCTCCTGGCCCCGCCGCCCCTGCCTGGCCCTGCAGCACCTCCTGGCTCTGCCGCACCTCCCGTGCCTCACCCGCCCTGCCTGACCGTCCGGCGCCTCTTCGTACCTGCTCGCACGTGCTGGCGCGCCGTTTTGCGGCCGCCGTGTTGGAGGGTGCTGCCGTCCTGTTCCTGCGGAGCTGTGCCGCTGACCCTGCACGATGGCTGACTTCGTGCTCCGACTGGACGCCGAGGGCCACGCGGTTGACTTCGCCGCTTGCTCTTTGACCTCCGCCGCCACCTTACAGGTCAGCGTCACGATGGCCACACTTTGGTTGTCCATGTCGATGGTTTGCTCCCCCGCCCCCCTGCGCCCGCTCCCCTCCCTGCTGACCCCTCCTCTGATGCCCGTGAGACCTTCTCTACTGCTGCACTTGCCTGTGCTGTCTGGGACTCCCGCGATGCAGTCGCTCAGGTTGCTATTAGCCACGCCCTCCCTGTCTCTGAGCGCTCGCGTTTTGCTACTATTGCGACGGCCAAAGCCTACTTAGACGCAGTTATTGCCCGCTATTCCACACCCGCGTCAACCTCTGCTGGCCGCTTGCTTTTCCCGATGCTCTTCCCAGACCTTGCAGCCTTCCCTATCGTCGCAGACTTTGCCGCTCACCTGCGTGCCCTAGAGACCCGCTATCGCACTGCCAGCACTGCTGCACAGCTCAGTGCGCTCCCCCCTCCTTTCTGCATGACGCTCTATTTCATCGCCATGCGCCTGCCAGACCGCCTCGCTAGTGCTCGCGATCACTTCCTTAGCCAGCACCCGGCTGACCTCACCCTCACTGCCTTTGTCGACACCCTCACCGAGATCGAGACTCGCCAGCGCACTATCGCTCAGCCGAGCGGTGCGCCGGCAGTCTCTATCTTTCACGGCTGTGCCCCCTCCCATTGCACGTTCACTGACGTTTCGGCTGCGGTCGCCACAGTGCCCCCTCCCACCGAGACGGCTGCTGCGGTCCACCCGCAGCAGCGCTCGCGCCGCAGTGGCCGTGGTCGCCAGGGAGGTCGGGGTGGTGGCGCAGATGGTGGTGGTGGTGGTGGTAGTGGTAGTGACGGTAGTCCGCCTGCTGGGACTACCACTGGTGGGCAGGAGCAGCAGCCCCCGCCGCAGCAGGAGCAGCCCGCGCCGCCGCCGCCGTCCCAGCAGCAGCCGTCGGCCCAGCAGCAGCCGCCGCAGCAGTGGGCTCGTCTCCCGTCTGGTTGGCCTGGCACCGGCGGAGGTGGTGGCCGTGGTGGCGGCCCGCGCAGCTCGGCGTCTACCAGTGGCTCCGGTGCTGTGACCTGCCAGTACCAGCTTCAGACCGGGCCTCTTCGCGGCACTCTGTGTCGCCGCCCGCTGTTTTCGCCGCCTTGACGAACTTTTTCGTCGTCGCTTTGGCCCGGCCCCGGACCTCCCTGACCGGCACAGCCTGCTCCGCCAGGGCGTGCCGATCTTTAAGTTAGACATGGATCAAATAGGTGCTGCTTTGCATGCCTTCTATTCTGACGCTGCTAGTGTATCTGGATCTTATTATCCAGTGTTATCTAGCTTAGGTGTTGCACCCTTGTGTAGCATAGCTTCCCCTGCTGCGTCAGGCGTAGGACTGCCTAGTTTGCCTAGCCCAGTCTCTACACCGGCCCCGTTCCCGGCCTCCGCCACTGCATCGCTGTCGTTCACTCTCGACTCCGGTGCTTCTGCCTGCTTCTTCCGCGACCGCTCCGCGCTCACGCCGCTTGCTACACCTGCTGTCGTCTCTCTCGCTGACCCCTCTGCGGGTCCTGTCGTTGCTCGCAGTTCTACGTCCCTTCCCTGTCCTGCAGTTCCCTCGGGCTCCCTTACAGGCCTCCACGTTCCCTCGTTCTCGAGGAACCTGGTTGGTGTCGGCTGTCTCCAGGACCTCGGCGTCACCACCACGTTCCCCGGGCACGAGCGGTTCGCTGTCTGTTCTGAGGCTGTCTCAGGTTCCCCCGGGACCCGGTGTCCGGTCTGTTTACCCTCGACACCGTTTCCCCCCCGGTTGGTGCGTCCTCCCAGGTCGCTGCAGCTTGCTCGTGTCGTTCCCTCACTCACCCGTCCCTTCTCTGGCACCACCGCCTCGGTCACCCTGCTCTCTCTCGTCTGTGTCACATGTCCCAGCACGGTCTTGTCTTAGGTCTCCCAGCGTCGCTCCCTGCCCTTCCTCCCTCCACTGCGCCACCGTGCACGCCTTGCGTCGAGGGCGCCTCCGCCGTGCTCCTCACTCCTCCTCGCTGCGCCCTGCGACTGCCCCCCTCCAGACCCTGCACCTGGACGTCTGGGGCCCTGCCCCCGTTCTCGGACCGCGCGGTGAGCGCTACGTCCTTGTGCTCGTCGACGTTTACACGCGCTACACCACGGTGTTTCCTCTGGAGCGGAAGACCGACGTGCCCGACGTTCTTCTACCGTGGGTTGTAGCTGCGCGTCTTCGCCGCGGTCTCCCCGTGTTGTGTCTCCACTCTGACCGTGGCGGCGAGTTTGCCTCTGGTCGGCTTGGACAGTTCTGTCGTGCGGAGGGCATCACCCAGACGTACACCTTGCCGGACTCGCCACAGCAGAATGGGGTTGCTGAGCGCCGCATTGGCTTGGTCATGGAGGTTGCTCGTACCTCCATGATTCATGCCGATGCCCCCCAATTTCTGTGGCCGTTCGCTGTTCGCTACGCTGCTCACCAGCTTAACTTGTGGCCACGCTCTCAGCGGCCACAAGTTTTGCCGACCCTCCTCTGGACCGGGTCCCCTGGTGACGCGTCTGCGTTCCACGTCTGGGGCTGTCTTACTCACGTTCGTGCCTCTGGCACGGACAAGCTCACTGCCCGCACGGTCCCCTGTGTCTTCCTTGGTTTCCCCCTCGACTCGTCTGACTGGCTGTTCTACCACCCACCGTCTCACCGCTTCCTCCACTCTCGTAACGTTACCTTTGACGAGTCTGTCTCCTTCTACCGTCGCTTCCCTCACCGAGGTCTTCTGGTTGCCCCACCCCTGTTCCTTGCTCCCTCTCCCCCGGTAGCCCCTGTGCCTCCCCCGCCTCGCCCTGCCCCGTCTGGTGTCTCTCACGTCACTCCCCTCCCGTCGGTTGTCCCCGTTGAGGAGTCCGCTGACTCTGATGGTACACCTGGCCCGTCCGTGCCGTGTCCCCCTCCCCCGGTGTCTTCGCCTCCACGGTCGCAGTCGCCGCCTTCGGCGCAGCCGCTGCCGCCGTCGCCGCCGCCGCCGCCGTCGCTGCCGTCGTCGCTGCCGTCGCCGCCGCTGCCGTCGTCGCTAACGCCACCGCTCTTGGCTCCTGCGGCTGCTCGCGTGGAGGAGGGTGTTCGTCCTGCAGCTTCTGGGGGTGCCGCTGGTGTTGGAGGAGGTCCTCGCTCTAGGGGTGTTGGTTCTGGGGGTGCTGCTGTTGAGGGTTCCGCCACCGGTCGTCCTCCCTCTGCCGGTCCGAGCGTTCCGGCCCAGTCGCCGCCGGTCTCCGCTCTCCGCCTGCTCGGCCTTCCCTCCCCAGACCGCTCCCCGGTGTCTCCCCCGCTGGCTGCTGACCTTCCTGTCTACGGTCCTGTGTTCCCGCCGCCGGACTCGTCTCCGGCCCGGCTTCCTCCTCGTTCTCCTCCTGTGTCCCCTCCACTGTCTCCTAACCCTACACCTCCGTCCCACGTTTGGTCTTGCCGTCCCTCCCGTGCCCGTCCCGTCTCTCCTGTCCTGCGCTCCCACCCTATGTTGCTCCGTTCCCACTCGTCTCGTCCTCCCCTCCTCCCGTCACCTCCTCCCTCGTCCCTTGCTCTTGCGCCTCCTCCGTTCTCTGACTACCTCCGTGCCGCTCGTCCCCTTGTCCCTCTGTTCTTGCCTCTCTTGTTATCGACCCTTCTGTTCCAGTCTCGCGCCTTGACGCGCTTGTCGGTGCTGTCGCTGACTTCGCCTCTACCCGCCGCCTTGACTACGCTACTGCTCTGGTCTCTGACCCTGCCCGTCCTCCGTCCGTCGGGGGTGCTTCTGCCCTTGGGAGTGATGTTCTAGAGGACAGGCAGTACGAGCAGGCGTGGCTCGCCGACCTCCGTCGCCACCTCTCTGGCCATCGGCAGGATGGCCACCCGCTTTCTGCACACCTTGACGGTACGCTCCCCTGCCCAGACCCCCCTGCTGTTCTGCCCGCTGACCCCACACCCGCTGAGCGCGAGTCTACTGCAGCCACTGCCCTTGCGCGCTCTGTCTGGCTTTCTCGAGACGCTGCCGCTCAGCTTGCCATTAGCAATGCCCTTCCCCGGTCCGAGCGCACTCGCTTTAGGTCCATCACTACCACCCAGGCTTACTTAGATGCTGTCATCAAGCGCTATTCCACCCCTCCTGCTGCCTCGGTGGGTCGCCTGATCCTCCCGATGCTCTTTCCTGACCTTGCGTCTTTCCCCACTGTCTCTGACCTAGCTGCCCACCTGCACTCGATAGATGAGACCTGGCGCGCTGCCTGCACTGACACACAGCTTAGAGCCCACCAGCCGCCTATTACCTCTACCCTCTACCTGCTTGCTACCCGCCTCCCTGACCGCCTTGCCGCCGCCCGCGACCGCTTCCTTAGCATCCACCCCGGTGAGCTCACCCTCCCCGACTTTGTAGTTACCCTGACTGTTATTGAGACCCGCCACCGCTCCATCGCCCAGGCGAGCGGTACCGTCCCGGTCCCTATCTTTCAAGGTTGTGCCCCCGCTCAGTGTACCTTCTCCGACGGTTCTGTCGCTGTGGCTGAGACTGCTGCTGCAGCGCAATTTCGTTCGGGGAAGGGCCGCCGCCCCAAGCCTGGGCGCGGCGGAGGAGGCGGGGGTGCAGGAGGGGGTGGTGGTGGAGTCGGGTCGTCTGGTGCTGGAGCGGACGAGGGGACCCTGCCCAGTCCAGCTGAGCCGCCGCCTCCGCAGTCGCAGCAGCAGCCGCAGCAGTCGCAGCCTCCGCAGCAGCCACAGCAGCCGCCGCAGCCGAGGCAGGCGAGTGTCCTCCCGCCCGGGTGGCCTGGCGTTGGAGGTGGTCGGGCGCGTGGTGGTGTGCCGAGTGGTGGTTCGGGAGGCGTGCGTTGTCAGTACCAGATCCAGACCGGTCCTCGCCGCGGCTTCGTTTGCGGTAAGATCGGTCATACCACTCCCCTCTGTTTTCGTCGCCTGGACGACCTCTTTCGTCAGCGCTTCGGCCCGGCGCCAGACCTCCCGGACTGGCACAGTTTTCTTAGTCGTAGGATTCAGATTTTTGACATGGACATGGATGCCATTGTTTCTGCTCTGCATGTGATGTATGCTGATGACTCTAGTGCGCGTCCCGCTTATTACTCACTGTCGTCTAGTATAGGTGTGCTTAGCTTAGCCTCCCCTGCTGCGTCAGGCGTAGGATCCCCTGCTTTGTTTAGCCTTGGTGCTTCCGCCGTCGCCCCGTTGCCAGACGCCTCTACTTCGCTTTCCTTCACCTTGGACTCTGGCGCTTCCCGGTGCTTCTTCCGCGACTCTACTACACTGACGCTGCTTCCTGTTCCTGCCTCCGTTTCTCTTGCTGACCCCTCCGGCGGTCCGGTAGTCGCCCGCAATTCCACCACCCTTCCCTGTCCGGCGGTTCCTTCGGGCTCTCTTACAGGTCTGCATATCCCCTCGTTCTCCAGGAACCTAGTTGGTGTCGGCTGCCTCTAGGACCTTGGCGTCACCACTACGTTCCCTGGTCACGAGCGGTATGCTGTCTGTACCGAGGCCGCCACTGGTGCCCCCCTGTCCACGTTCCCCCGGGACCCGGTGTCCGGCCTGTTCACTCTGGACACCGTGACCCCCACGGCTGGGGCGCCCCCTCAGGTGGCTGCGTCTACCCAGGTTGCTGCTGCCTGCTCCTGTCGGTCCCTCACTCACCCGACTCTCCTTTGGCACCACCACCTAGGTCACCCTGCACTCCCGCGTCTGCGTCACATGTCCCAGCACGGTCTCGTCCTTGGTCTCCCTGGTTCTCTCCCCGCTTTTCCCTCCTCCCCAGCCCCACCTTGCATGCCTTGCGTCGAGGGTTGGCTTCGCCGTGCCCCTCACTCCTCCTCGTTTCCCCCTACCGCCGCGCCGCTGCAGACCCTGCACATGGACGTCTGGGGCCCCGCCCCCGTCCATGGGCCGCGTCGAGAGCGCTACTTCCTTGTGCTTATCGACGACTTCACTCGCTACACCTCGGTCTTTCCCCTGGAGCGGAAGGCCGACGTGCCTGCCGCTCTCATCCCCTGGCTTGTCTCTGCCCGTGTCCACCGAGGTCTCCCTGTCTTGCGCCTTCACTCCGACCGTGGTGGTGAGTTTGCCTCAAATGTCCTTGGTCGCTTTTGTCGTGCGGAGGGCATCACCCAGACGTTCCCCCTACCGTTCACCCCACAGCAGAATGGGGTCGCTGAGCGACGCATCGGTTTGGTCATGGAGGTGGCTCGCACCTCCATGATCCATACCGGTGCACCCCATTTTCTGTGGCCGTTCGCTGTGCGCTACGCTTCTCACCAGCTTAACCTGTGGCCGCACCCCCAGCAGCCGCAGGTTTCGCCGACCCGTCTGTGGACTGGGTCTCCTGGTGACGCGTCTGCGTTCCACGTCTGGGGCTGCCTTGCTCACGTCCGTGCCTCCGGCACGGACAAGCTCACAGCCCGCACTCTTCCCTGCGTCTTCCTCGGTTTTCCCCTTGACGCGTCCGACTGGCACTTCTACCACCCGCCGTCTCACCGCTTCTTTCACTCTCGCGACGTCACCTTTGACGAGTCCGTCTCCTACTACCGTCGCTTCCCCCACCGTGGTCCCCCGGTTACCCCCCCCCCTGTTCCTGGTCACTCCTTCCCCGGTAGTCCCTGCCCCTCCTCCTCCTCCTCCCCGTCCTGCCCCCTCAGGTGTGTCCCACGTCACCCCTCTTCCGTCGGTGGTCCCGGTTGAGGAGTCTTCTGACTCTGGTGGTCCTGCGACGCAGTCCTCGCCGGCCGCCCCTCCCCAGGCGTCCCCTCCTCCACCGCCTCTGCCGCCGCTATCGCCCCTGCTGTCGCAGCCGTTGTCACCTCCGCCGCCGCCGCCGCAGCCGTCGTTGTCGCTGCCGCCGCCGCCGCCGTCGCAGCACTTGTTCGTTTAACTCTGGGGGTGCTGGCGTTGGAGTGCGTGCTAGTCCCGGTAGCCCTGGGGGTGGTACCGGTCCTCGAGGTGTTTTGGGCCCTGGAGGTGTTCCCTCTGGGGGTGCTGGCGAGGAGTGTGCCAGTGGTAGCCGAGGAGCAGCTTGCGGTCCCGGTGTCGGCGTTGTGCCGCCGCAGCAGCAGTCCCCGCCAGTGTCAGCCCTTCGCCTGCTCGGCCTGCCGTCCCCTGACCCTGCGTCTGTTCCTCCCCGGCCGTCTCCTCTTCCCGTCTGGGGTGAACGTAGTCGATGGCCGCTGGCTCTTCAAGGTGAAGCGCCCTCCTGGAGAGCCGCCTGTGTTCAAGGCGCGCTACGTGGCTAGAGGCTTCAGTCAGTGTGAGGGGGTGGACTTCTTCCAGACCTTCGCTCCGACCCCGAAGATGACTACTCTTCGGGTTCTGTTACACCTAGTTGCTCAGCGTGACTACGAGCTTCACTCCCTCGACTTCTCCACTGCCTTCCTTCAGGGCAGCCTACACGAGCAGGTCTACTTGCGTCACCCTCAGGGCTTTACTGGTACCTTCCCTCCTGGTACCCAGTGGCTCCTGCGGCGTCCCGTCTACGGCCTGCGCCAGGCTCCCCGTGAGTGGCATGACACGCTGCGTGCTACCCTTGCTGACCTGCAGTTCTTTCCGTCTTCTGCAGACCCCTCACTCTTCGTTCGTGCTGGCCAGACTCCGTTCTACATCCTTGTTTACGTCGACGACATGGTCTTTGCCACAGCAGACAGGGACGCACTGGCCTCAGTGAAGGCAGAGCTGCTGAAGAGACACACGTGCACTGACCTTGGAGAACTGCGCCGTTACCTTGGCTTGCAAATCTCCCGGGACAGAGCAGCGCGCACCATCACCCTAACTCAGTCACACTTGGTGCGCCAGGTCCTTCAGAGGTTCGGCCTTCAGTTCTCCTCTGCACAGCCCACCCCTCTGCCTGTAGACCACAGACTCTCTGCTCCAGTTCCTGAGGAGTCGGTAGAGCCCAGTGGCCCCTACGCAGAGCTGGTGGGTTGCCTCATGTACCTGGTGACTTGCACTCGCCCAGATCTCGCATACCCTCTCAGCATCCTGGCTCGCTTTGTGGCCACAGGCAGACACCGACCGCAGCACTGGTCTGCCGCTAAGAGGGTTTTGCGTTATCTTGCTAGTACATCAGGCATGGGGTTAGTGCTAGGAGGACGTGGGCCAGTGGTCCTTACTGGACACACAGACGCTTCTTGGGCAGACGACGCCGAGACACTCAGGTCTACCCAGGGCTACTGCTTCAGCCTTGGCTCAGGTGCCGTCTCGTGGAGAGCCACCCGCTCCTCGTCTGTTGCCCAGTCCAGCTGTGAGGCCGAGATCTACGCTGGTGCCATGGCGGCACAGGAGCTCCGCTGGCTGACCTTCTTGCTCACTGACTTGGGTGAGCGGCCTCGCTCTGCCCCGGTCCTGTTCGCTGACAACAGGGCCATGATCCTCCTGTGTTAGGAGCCTCGACTCGAGGGCAGAGCGAAGCATATTCAGCTGCGGTACTTCCTCCTGCGCGAGCTACAGCAGCGACGCCAGGCTCGTGTAGTACACTTGGCCTCAGGTGCCAACACAGCTGATATCTTTACGAAGGCGCTTGCGCCTAAAGATCATCAGCGGCACTGTGTACAGCTTGGTCTAGTTCCTGTAGCCTCTCACTTGTTAGGGCCTTGACTTTGTAGTGTCCTTTATATGTGTACTCAGACTGGACTTGTGTCCTCTCCCAGTGGTTGGACTAGTAGTGCCGCCCTGGTCTTGGTCTTGCCTTGTCTGTACTCCTTCTGACTGGTCTTTTAGACCCTTGTCTCAGAGGCTGGACTAGTAGTGCCGCCCTGAGCTGCTTGTTCAGGACCTGTCCCTATGCAGTCTAGGGGGTGTGTCAAACTTGTGTATCTTCTGTGTTTGCATAAACTGTATAGGGCTATCTCTTAGAGGGTACAACACTTAGGTATATTCACCTGTACTCTCTCTCTACTCAATCATTCAGTTCTCATTCTAACATATGCATCCCCCCCTTATGCACCCCCCCCTTATGCACCCCCCCCCTTATGCATCCCCGCCTAAGCATACCCCCCATGCATCCCCCCCTATGCATCCCCGCCTATGCATCCCCCCCCTATGCACCCCCCCTTATTCATTCCCCCCCTATGCACCCACCCCTATGCACCCCCCCCATGCATCCCCGCCTATGCACCCCCCCCTATGCATCCGCCCCTATGCATTCCCCTTACTCATCCACCCGTAGACCAGCAGATCTTACTTTGGAATAGAGCAGCTGAAGTGTACACCATGGTCAGATGCTGGTACATGCCTTGATATTTCGATCTGGAGAAAAGCAGCAACCAGACTGGCAAAAACCTGTCATGTCAGTTGCTAACTACCTATCTGCTATGTAAAACTTGTGCATGTACCTGAAGCTTGTATCAGGAAGTCCTATTATGTGTTAGACAAGACACTGTTCAGTGGAATTTTAGTGATTTGGTGCGTTCGAAAATTGCTACGCCTGATAAGGACCTCGAAGACTTAAGCGTTTCTGAAATGTACCACTACACTCGAAGAAAGTCGTATCGGGTACGCGAGTCAACGGAGGTTACACGAGGAGGTTGGACGAAAGAATACGAAAGGGCGAAGGGACTCGAAGGGTCGCAACCGGAGGTTGCGATTGACCGTTGCGACTGCAAGAGTGGTAACCGAACAGACAATCGAGGCGCTGTGCGACTCGATAACTGTTCCTTCAACAGTATTCTACAACTGCTTCATTTCTTATTTTCTATATATTGTTGTATGCTTTTTTTTTTAATCAATCACTTGCTCTCACATACTAGTGCAAGGGTTCAACTACTCAACACTTTGTACAAGTGGGACTTAGTCTCTGAAAAGGTCCTAAGGCTTTTTCTCAGCCCAACATGGTATGAGAGCTGGTCAGAGACCAAACTCCCATCGACAACATCCTATCTACAGTCAGCATATCAAAAGCTTCATCGATTACAAGACATGGACAACAAGGGCAAAAAGTCTTCTACGGGCTCACCTAGCGCCCAAGCCACTCAACCCGACACCTCTGGACTACAAACCGAGACCGGCGCTGATCAAGAAACAACAGGAAGAGTACCAGGAATGGTGAACCCTTCACCCTCTTCAGGTGTGGACCCGAACCTTATGGAAAGGTTCTTCAGGTTCATGTCGCACTTCGAGCAGCAGCAGCAGACAGGGACACCTGCGCATTCAACACAGAGTAACGGAGGAAATACGGGGTTAGCACCGATGAGCCTCGACAACTCATCATTTGGGAGGCACAACCAGGCGCCTACCTTTGCGCCTTATCACTCTTCACCAGGGACATTCGAGTTCATGCCGCCCCGTGCTCAACCGACAGCAGCTGCATCACAACACACACCAAACGAAATATTAAGTCTCTAGGCGCAGTTTTCACATGTGATCAAACTGCAGACATCTTCACCGTTCAACGGGCACGACTTCTTTACCTGGAGCTTTGAGTTCGAGCTGCTAATGGAGGCCGCGCACCTCTTGGGATACTTCAACGGGTCCCTGGCATTTCCAAGTAATGGCACTGCAAAAGAGCAAGAAATCTTCACCTATCAGTCGCTGCTAGCATACACAGTTCTCCTGCGAAACATGTCACCACAAGAGAAACAGGGCATCACAACGTATCGGAGCTACGGAAACTCCGCGGAGCTTGCCTGGCATCATCTGAAATGTCTCTATCAAGCAAACGACAGTGTAACACAAAGCAGACTCATGCAGCAGTTGACAACAATACAAATGAAGATCGGGGAAAAAGCGATGCAGTATATGAGTCGCTGCCAGACACTTCGCGACCGCCTGCTTCCTTAGCGGAGGCACAATCACTGAAGAAAGCTTCGTGACACTTGTTCTTGTCGGGCTCGGACCACAATGGAGAACCACCCTCTCGCTTCTTCGCGCCCTCGGACGAATTTCCGAGATGCACCTCTGCGTCGAGCTTCATGCTGAACAACATGAGTTGGACCTGTTTGAAGAAAGACAACCACGAAGTAAGCAGCAACCGTTAGTCTTCTACACTCAAAGAAGACACAACAACAATCGACACAACACCAGAGGCCTCACCATCGTGCCGCCGTTCTGCCACAACTGTCAGACATCCTGGCACTCCAAGGTCAACTGCACACGCCCTCGAGTTTCTCGTCCAGCAGACCCGCAAGCCGCCTCCACTCAAGCAAACCCACCAAGTCGTTCCTCTACACCTGCACAAGGCACACCAAATATGATTAACTACATGGTACGAATCGACAGCTGTACACCCTGGTCACCACCCACTTACGCTCCAAACGAAGAAGAGCTGCCGCCGCCGTGCTCACAAGGCCTTCAGGTCAACCCCACGTATGCTGCAGTCGCCAACGACGAACCCACCGGGCGAAACACCTGGTTCTTGGACAGCTCCTGCGGTCAACACATGTGTTCCTCGGGGCGCTTCGTGCAACGAGAGCGACGCCTCAACCGCGACGTCGTCATCACCGTCACCAACAATGAGAACCTGAAGACAAACAGACAAGGAGACGTTCAGCTTCAGTCAATGGAGACAAACGTCATACTGCAACTCAACAAAGTTCTCATCGTCGACAATTGGGGATACAATTTATTAAGTGTCAGCCAGTTAATGGCAAAAGGAATTCACCTGGAATGCGACTCAAACGCCAACGAGTTTCGCCTTTATCACGGGAAGGACGGCCTCTTCATCGGCCGCGCTCTCCTGAAGTCGGGCGTCTTCATGCTGGACTTCGTCCCCGACCGTGATACTGCCAACAGCGACGCCATCGTATTGTTCGCCGCCTGGACGCACCCGCCCGATCTTGACCCCGACTTTAGTCCAGGCGGGTTCTGGTACTCCAACACAATCCCTGTAGCAGAGAGAACACAAGCATTAGCAGTCATTCGACAAGAACGACAAGTACCAGCAAGTATCCCTTCCCCGACATCACCTGTAGTAGCAGCAGCAGGACCCAGCCGTGCGCCATCACCAGCAATCCGAGGACCACCAACCGAAGCAGATCAGCTCATGCCCATCACTCGAGGAGTCTGCCGCAGTCCCGCTATGGTCGTCGTGTTCTTCTCCAATGCCGACCTGTACCGCCGTTCACCCGGCCATCGCGCTCCCGACGACATCTGGCATCAACGCCTCGGACACCCTGCAAACAGCACAATTCTTCAAACCATACAAGCCGGAGTATTAGAAAAAGACGCTCTCCTCACACCGAGTGGCCAGGAGCTTCGACGACCCCGCGCATGATGCTTCACGTGCCCCAAAGCTGATCTTCCCCATCAACCTTTCCCGTCGCACCACAATCCAAGCGCACCTGCATACGCACCGATGGAAAAAGTTTACAGCGATATTTTGAACATGCCTCGAGACGACAGTGAAGCTGAGTACAACTACGTTATCACATTCATCGACGCAGCAACACGATACGTCTGGCACTTCAACCGAAAGACTCGTGACCAAGCGTTCGAAGCTTTCACGACGTGGCTCCCCATCGCTGAACGAGAATCGGGCTCCCAGTCCAGGAGTTTCCAGTCAGACGGGGCACTGGAGTATCATTCACAAAGTTTCAGGAGCTATTTGGCGGAAAGAGGCATCAAATGCCTGGTGTCCCTGCCCTACGCTCACCAGCAACAGGGGGTCGCAGAGAGGATGAATCGCACCTTGCAGACGATGATGCGGAAGCTGCTCCTGGGGATAGGACTGCCCAACACCCTTTGGCCTGACGCGATGACGCATGCAGTCCATCTCCACAACTTGCTGTCCTCATCAACACTTCCCAACAGCGCATCACCGCACCTGCTGTGGACAGGAAAATAGGGCAGCACAAAATTACTTCGAGATTTCGGCTGCATGGTACAGTACAGACCCCACACAGCTCGAGCAGGACGATTTTCTCAACGAGCACGGTGGGGACTACACCTCGGCATCGCAAAACATTTTCACGCATGGAAACTTCTTGACATCCAGGACAAAAACACCGTGGCCTCACGTGATGTGATTTTCTACGAGAGACTGAAGCTGCAACATTACCTGGACAACGTCGCCAACACCGCAGACCCCACCGACGGCTTCGAGGGCCATCGGTCCTTCGCCGATCATGCTGCCGAAGCTGACGCAGCAGAAGAAGACATACCTGAAGCCTCGGAAACTGCCGGACCACTCCCTTACCGCTCCGTGCCCGTTCCACTCGACGACGACAACCCTCTCAATAGTAACAACATCGACACCTACTACCACTTCGCTGACCAGGGTTACACTACACCTCAAACGGTTGACACAAATGTCTCTGAACTCATCGGACCGAATTTCTTACCTGACCCAGAAGATGGCGACAAAGCAGCTTATCCCGGGAATGAACAATCCCCTCGACACACACCCACGGGCCTGCAGATACTTGGACTATGGGTCGCCGTCCAGAGCCCGCCGCCGCCGTCGCCGAGCGAGCCAACGACTCTATCGTAGGCTCTGGGGGGGAACACAAGGCGAAATGGAAGGAAGCAATGGAAAGAGAACTGAAGGCCCCGCAAGACCGAAACACGTGGAAACTAGTACCTGCAACAAAGATCAACACGAAGAATGTGCTATCAGGGAAGTGGGTGTACCGAATCAAGACTAATGCGGATGGCTCAATCGACCGCTTCAAGGCTCGCTGGGTCGTACGTGGATTCGATCAGCGATACGGAACCGACTATACGGAGACATTCGCTCCAGTCTCCCGACATACCTCCCTGCGCATTCTGCTCACCGTCGCGGCCACGAAAGAGTTACCACTGCGGCAGATCGATGTCGCCAACGCTATCTTGTACGCATCTGTGGACGCTGAGATCTTCGTCGAGCAGCCCCACGGCTTCATCGACGATCCTACAAAAGTGTGCCAGCTGATAAAATCTCTCTATGGAATCAAACAAGCCCCGCGGCTTTGGCAGCAGTACCTTCACGGCCGCCTCGTCAGGACCGGCTTCCTGCAACTGCCGCACGACCAAGGGATGTACCGACTGCAGAAGGGGGGCGACTTTGTCCTACTCATCGTCTACGTCGATGACCTGCTCTATGTCGGCTCCACTACCGACGTCGTCACCTGGTTCGAAGGGGAGCTGAAGAGTGATTTAACACTCACGGTGTCAGACACCGTCACCCAGTACCTCGGCCTGAACGTCGTCGAAGACGATTCGGCGTTCAACCTACACGTCGGAAAGCACGCAGGCGTCATCGTGAAGAAATTTGGACTAACGCCGGTCGCAGTCGCGACTCCCTATCGCTACGGGAACGACAACAGCGACACCTCCGCAAAGCTCCCCACTAAGTAGATCCAGGAATACCAACAGAAGCTCGGTTGTCTCCTGTTCGCAGCCGTAACCTGCCGACCGGATCTGTCCTACAGCGCTAGTCAACTGGCGACACACCTGAAGCATCCAGAGCAAGAGCACCTCGAGGAGTTGAATCGGGCACTGCTCTACTTCGTCTCTACGCCGATGATCGGACTCACCTACAGCAAGGTGACACCGTCGTCCGTACAACTACTCGGCTATGTCGACGCTGACCACGCGGGAGACAAGGGGAATCGGCGTTCCAGAACGGGCTACATCTACCGACTAGAGCCTATCGGGACTATTTCCTGGCAGTCGAGCAAGCAGGAACTAATCGCACTATCTTCGGCTGAAGCGGAATACATCGCTCTCTGCACTACGACCAAAGAGGGACTTTACCTGCGGGAGCTGCTCGAGGAAGCGAAAATTGTGACCATGCCCACCTTCTCGCTATTCTGCGACAATCAATCCGCGATCAAAATCACGAACAAAAACGGGTTCGCCAATCGAACCAAGCAGATCACCCTGCGGTACTTCTTCGTCAATGATGAGATCGCGAAGGGGAGACTTCAACTCAGTTACTGCCCCACGACAGAAATGGCTGTAGATTACGTGACGAAGAAACTGGCGAAGGCAAAGTTCGATTACTGCATGCTGCTGACCGGGCAGACAAACGTCACCGAATCCGGACACGTCAGCACTCCAGAAATGAAGGGGAGTGTTGGAAATACCTCGAGGACTTCAGCGTTTCTGAAGTGTAACACTACACTCGAGGAAACTCGTATCGGGTACGCGAGTCAACGGAGGATACACGAGGAGGTTGGACGAAAGAATACGAAAGGGCGAAGGGACTCGAAGGGTCGCAACCGGAGGTTGCGATTGACCGTTGCGACTGCAAGAGTGGTAACCGAACAGACAATCGAGGCGCTGTGCGACTCGATAACTGTTCCTTCAACAGTATTCTACAACTGCTTCATTTATTATTTTCTATATATTGTTGTATGCTATCAGAATTGAAAATTGAATGATCGATAGAGTGAGAGTACACAAAGATATACCTAAGTGTTGTACTCTCTAAGAGGTGACCCTATACAGTCTATACAAACATGACAAATACACATGTTTGACACACCCCCTAGACTGCATAGGGGAATGCCCTAAACAAACAGCTCAGGGCGGCACTACTAGTCCAACCTCTGAGACAAGGGTCTAAGAGACCAGTCAGAAGGAGTACAAACAAGGCAAGAACAAGGGCAGGGCGGCACTACTAGTCCAGCCACTACGAGAGGACACAAGTCCAGTCTGAGTATACGTATAAAGGACAGTACAAAGTCAAGGTCCTAGCAAGTGAGAGGCTACAGGAACTAGACCAAGCTGTACACAGTGCCGCTGATGATCTTTAGGCGCAAGCGCCTTCGTAAAGATATCAGCCGTGTTGGCACCTGAGGCCAAGTGTACTACGCGAGCCTGACGTCGCTGCTGTAGCTCACGCAGGAGGAAGTACCGCAGCTGAATGTGCTTCGCTCTGCCCTCGAGTCGAGGCTCCTAACACAGGAGGATCATGGCCCTGTTGTCAGCGAACAGGACCGGGGCAGAGCTAGGTCGCTCACCTAAGTCAGTGAGCAAGAAGGTCAGCCAGCGGAGCTCCTGTGCCGCCATGGCACCGGCGTAGATCTCAGCCTCACAGCTGGACTGTGCAACAGACGAGGAGCGAGTAGCTCTCCACGAGACGGCACCTGAGCCAAGGCTGAAGCCGTAGCCCTGGGTAGACCGGAGTGTCTCAGCGTCGTCTGCCCACGAAGCGTCTGTGTGCCCAGTAAGGACCGCTGGCCTGCGTCCTCCTAGCACTAACCCCATGCCCGATGTACTAGCAAGATAACGCAGAACCCTCTTAGCGGCAGACCAGTGCTGCGGTCGGTGTCTGCCTGTGGCCACAAAGCGAGCCAGGATGCTGAGAGGGTATGCGAGATCTGGGCGAGTGCAAGTCATCAGGTACATGAGGCAACCCACCAGCTCTGCGTAGGGGCCGCTGGGCTCTACCAACTCCTCAGGCACTGGAGCGGAGAGCCTGTGGTCTACAGGCAGAGGGGTGGGCTGTGCAGAGGAGAACTGAAGGCTGAACCTCTGAAGGACCTGGCGCACCAAGTGTGACTGAGTCAGGGTGATGGTGCGCGCAGCTCTGTCCCTGGAGATCTGCAAGCCAAGGTAACGGCGCAGTTCTCCAAGGTCAGTGCACGTGTGTCTCTTCAGAAGCTCTGCCTTCACGGAGGCCAGTGCGTCCCTGTCTGCTGTGGCAAAGACCAGGTCGTCGACGTAAACAAGGATGTAGAACGGAGTCTGGCCAGCACGAACGAAGAGTGAAGGGTCTGCGGAAGACGGAAAGAACTGCAGGTCAGCAAGGGTAGCACAAAGAGTGTCGTGCCACTCACGAGGAGCCTGGCGCAGGCCGTAGACGGGGCGCCGCAGGAGCCACTGGGTACCAGGAGGGAAGGTGCCAGTAAAGCCCAGAGGGCGACGCAGGTAGACCTGCTCGTGTAGGCTGCCCTGAAGGAAGGCAGTGGAGAAATCGAGGGAGTGAAGCTCGTAGTCACGCTGAGCCGCTAGGTGTAACAGAACCCGAAGAGTAGTCATCTTCGGGGTCGGAGCGAAGGTCTGGAAGAAGTCCACCCCCTCGCGCTGACTGAAGCCTCTAGCCACATAGCGCGCCTTGAAGACAGGCGGCTCTCCAGGAGGGCGCTTCACCTTGAAGAGCCAGCGGCCATCGACTACGTTCACCCCAGGTGGGGGAACTGCGTCGACGAAGGTGCCGGTGGATCTCCAAGATGCCATCTCCTGCTCCATGGCAGCTATCCACTGCGAGGCCCAGGGTCCCGAGGTCGCCTCAGCGTAAGTGCGAGGGGTCGGGATGTCGAAAGCGTCTGGGTCACCCTCAGGGACTAGCAGCATGGAACAGAGATGGGGAGCAGCCTCGGAGAGGAAAGCAAGCTCGAACTGGCGGTCCTCCAGGACGTCACTGCCAAGGGCAGAAGCACCCCCGACAGACGGAGGACAGGCAGGGTCAAAGACCAGAGCGGTGGCGTAGTCAAGGCGGCGGGTAGAGGCGAAGTCAGCGACAGCAGCGACAAGAGTGTCAAGGCACGGGACCGGAACAGACGGGTCGGTAACGAGAGAGGCAAGGACTCGAGGAACAAGAGGACGAGCGGCACGAAGGTAGTCAGACAGCGGGGGGGTGCAACAACAAGGGAGGACGGAGGAGGCGACGGCAGAAGCGGAGGACGAGACGCGTGGGAACGAAGCAACATAGGGTGGGAGCGCAAGACAGGCGAGGCACGACGAGCACGGGAGGGGCGGTGAGACCAGACGTGCGACGGAGGAGTCGGGTCAGGAGACAGGGGAGGGGACACAGGAGGGGAACGAGGGGGGAGACGAGCCGGGGACGAGTCCGACGGAGGAAAAACAGGGCCGTAGACAGGAAGAGGAGGAGACGGTGGGGGAGGAACCGACGCAGGGTCGGGGGACGGAAGGCCGAGCAGGCGAAGGGCGGACACCGGCGAGGACTGCAGCTGCGGCGGCACAACGGCGACACCTGGACCGCAAGCTGCTCCTTGGCTACCACCAGCACTCTCCACCCCCGCACCCCCAGAGGGACCACCCCCAGGGCGACCAGGACGAGCACCCCCAGAGTCAGCGAACGGGTGCTGCGACGGCGGCGGCGGCGGTGGCGGCGGCGGCGGCAGCGACAACGATGGCTGCAGCGGCGGCAGAGGCGGTGGAGGAGGGGACTGGGAAGGGGACGTCAGGGGAGGGGCGGCCGGCGAGGACTGCACAGGAGGGCCACCAGAGTCAGAAGACTCCCCAGCCGGGTCCACTGACGGAAGGGGGGTGACGTGGGACACACCAGAGGGGGCGGGACGGGGAGGAGGAGGAGGAGGGGCAGGGACTACCGGGGAAGGAGTGACCAGGAACAGGGGGGGGTAACCGGGGGACCACGGTGGGGGAAGCGACGGTAGTAGGAGACAGACTCGTCAAAGGTGACGTCACGAGAGTGAAAGAAGCGGTGAGACGGCGGGTGGTAAAAGTGCCAGTCGGACGCGTCAAGGGGAAAACCGAGGAAGACGCAGGGAAGGGTGCGGGCAGTGAGCTTGTCCGTGCCGGAGGTGAGCAAGGCAGCCCCAGACGTGGAACGCAGACGCGTCACCAGGAGACCCAGTCCAAAGACGGGTCGGCGAAACCTGCGACTGCTGAGGGTGCGGCCACAAGTTAAGCTGGTGAGAAGCGTAGCGCACAGCGAACGGCCACAGAAAATGGGGTGCACCGGCATGGATCATGGAGGTGCGAGCCACCTCCATGACCAAACCGATGCGTCGCTCAGCGACCCCATTCTGCTGTGGGGAGTCCGGTAGGGTGAACATCTGGGTGATGCCCTCCGCACGACAGAAGCGACCAAGGACACCTGAGGCAAACTCGCCACCACGGTCTGAGTGAAGACGCAGGACAGGGAGACCGCGGTGGACACGCGCAGAGACAAGCCAGGGGATGAGAGCGCCAGGCACGTCGGCCTTGCGCTCCAGGGGAAAGACTGTGGTGTAACGAGTGAAGTCGTCGACGAGCACAAGGAAGTAGCGCTCTCGACGCGGCCCAGGGACAGGGGTGGGGCCCCAGACGTCCAGGTGCAGGGTCTGCAGCGGCGCGGAGGTAGGGGGAAACGAGGAGGAGTGAGGGGCACGGCGAAGCCGACCCTCGACACAAGGCGTGCAAGGGGGGGCTGGGGAGGAGGGAAACGCGGGGAGAGAACCTGGGAGACCAAGGACAAGACCATGCTGGGACATGTGACGCAGACACGGGAGCGCAGGGTGACCTAGGCGGTGGTGCCAGAGGAGCGTCGGGTGAGTGAGGGACCGACAGGAGCAGGCAGCAGCAATCTGAGTAGACGCAGCCACCTGAGGGAGCTCCCCAGCCGGGGGGGTCACGGTGTCCAGAGTGAACAGGCCAGACACCGGGTCCCGGGGGAACGTGGACAGGGGGGCACCAGTGGCGGCCTCGGTACAGACAGCATACCGCTCGTGACCAGGGAACGTAGTGGTGACGCCAAGGTCCTGGAGGCAGCCGACACCAACTAGGTTCCTGGAGAACGAGGGGATATGCAGACCTGTAAGAGAGTCCGAAGGAACCGCCGGACAGGGAAGGGTGGTGGAATTGCGGGCGACTACCGGACCGCCGGAGGGGTCAGCAAGAGAGACGGCAGCAGGAACAGGAAGCGGCGTCAGGGTGGTGGAGTCGCGGAAGAAACACCGAGAAGCGCCAGAGTCCAAGGTGAAGGGAAGCGAAGCAGAGGCGGCTGGCGACGGAACGACGGCGGAAGCACCAAGACTACACAAAGCAGAGGATCCTACGCCTGACGCAGCAGGGGAGGCTACTCTAGGCACACCTACACTAGGCAACAATGAGTAATAAGCTGGAAGCACACTAGAGTCATCAGCATACATCACATGCAGAGCAGAAACAATGGCATCCATGTCCATATCAAAGATCTGAATCTGACGACTAAGCAAACTGTGCCAGTCCGGGAGGTCTGGCGACGGGCCGAAGCGCTGACGAAAGAGGTCGTCCAGGCGACGAAAACAGCGGGGAGTGGAGTGACCGATCTTACCGCAAACGAAGCCGCGGCGAGGACCGGTCTGGATCTGGTACTGACAGCGCCCGCCGCCAGAGCTACCACTCGACACACCACCACGTGCCCGGCCACCGCCAGCGCCAGGCCACCCGGGCGGGAGGACACTCGGCTGCCGTGTCTGCGACGGCTGCTGCGGCTGCGGCGAAGGCTGCGACTGCGGCGGCTGCTGCAACTGCAGGGGCGGTGGCTCAGCCGGACTGGGCAGGGTCCCCTCGTCCGCTCCAGCACCAGACGACCTGACCCCACCACTACCCCCTCCCGCACCCCCGCCTCCGCCGCGCCCAACCTTGGGGCGGCGGCCCTTCCCCGAACGAGACTGCGCTGCAGCAGCGGTCTCTGCCACTGCGACAGAGCCGTCGGAGAAGGTACACTGGGCGGGGGCACAACCCTGAAAGATAGGGACCGGCACGACACCGCTCGCCTGGGCGATGGAGCGGTGACGGGTCTCTATCACAGTCAGGGTGTCTACAAAGTCAGTGAGGGTGAGATCGGCGGGGTGAATGCTAAGGAAATGGTCGCGGGCGACAGCAAGGCGGTCAGGGAGGCGGGTGGCAAGCAGGTAGAGGGTAGAGGTAATGGGCGGCTGGTGGGCTCTAAGCTGTGCGTCAGTGCAGGCGGCGTGCCAGGTCTCCTCTATCGAGCGCAGGTGGGTAGCGAGGTCAGAGACCGTGGGGAAAGATGCAAGGTCAGGAAAGAGCATCGGGAGGATCAGGCGACCCACCGAGGCAGCCGGAGGGGTGGAATAGCGCTGGATCACAGCATCTAAGTATGCCTGAGCAGTAGTGAGGGACCTAAAGCGAGGACGCTCGGATGGGGGGAGGGCGTTGCTAATGGCAAGCTGGGCGACAGCATCGCGAGAAAGCCAGACAGAGCGCGCAGGGGCAGTGGCAGCAGTAGACTCACTCTCAGTGGATGTGGGGTCAGCGGGCAGAATAGCAGGGGGGTCTGGGCAGGGGAGCGTACCGTCAAGGTGTGCGGAAAGCGGTTCACCATCCTGCCGCTGGCCAGTGAGTTGGCGGCGGAGGTCGGCAAGCCATGCCTCGAACTCTAGGGGCTGACCTTCAGCGTCGAAGCGAAGCTCCGCCGCCATCAGGAACAGTCCAGTGCGGTGCAGGGCAGTGCAGCTAGGTGGGGTGCGGTGCAGTGCGGTACAGTGCGGTGCAGTGCGGTGCCAGGCAGTACAGTGTGAAGCGAGGCGGCACGGAGCAGGGCGGGGTGAGGGGGGAACCGTACCAGTGAGGAGGACGGGGCCGGGGCTGGCCCGACGGAGCCGGGCGGGCGCGATGGGGCCGGGCTGGTGCGACAGGGCCGGGACGGGGCGACGGGGCCGAGCGGGCGCGACGGGGCCGGGCTGGGGCGACGGGGCCGGGCGAGTGCGGCAGGGCCGGGCCGGTGTGACGGGGCCGGGCGAGCGGGACGGCGGCCGGGCGGGTGCGACGGGGCCGGGCGGCTGCGACGGGGCCGGGCAGGGTGCGACGGGGCCGGGCGGGTGCGACGGGGCCGGGCAGGGTGCGACGGGGCCAGGCGGCTACGACGGGGCCGGGCGGGCGCGACGGGGCCGGGCGGGTGCGACGGCGCCGGGCGGGCGCGACGGGGCCGGGCGGCTGCGACAGGGTCGGGCAGGGGCGACGAGACCGGGGGGGGGTACGACGCGGCCCAGGAGGGGCGCTACGGGGCCCAGGAGGGGCACGACGGGGGCCCAGGAGAGGCGCTACAAGGGCCCAGGAGGGGCGCAACGGGGCCCAGGAGGGGCGCTACGAAGCCCAGGGGGGGCGCGACGAGGCCCAGGAGGGGCGCTAAGGGGCCTAGGAGGGGCGCGACGGGGCCTGGGAGGGGCGCGACGGGGCCCAGGAGGGGCGCTACAGGGCCCAGGGAGGGCGCGACGGGGCCCAGGAGGGGCGCTACGGGGCCCAGAAGGGGCGCGACGGGGCCTGGGAGGAGCGCGACGGGGCCCATGAGGGGCGCTAGGGGGCCTGGGAGGGGCGCGACAGGGCCCAGTGAGGGGCGCGACGGGGCTAGGGGGGGTCGCGACTGGGCTAGGGGCTAGAGGGGTGAGCGGAAGCGATAGGTGGGGGGGGATTCTACCTACGCGTGATACCATATCAGAATTGAAAATTGAATGATAGATAGAGTGAGAGTACACAAAGATATACCTAAGTGTTGTACTCTCTAAGAGGCGACCCTTAACAGTCTATACAAACATGACAAATACACATGTTTGACATATGCTTGTTTCTTTTAATCAATCACTTGCTCTCACATACTAGTGCAAGGGTTCAACTACTGAACACTTCCGCTGCACTACTCAAGCATTTTGTACAAGTGGGACTTAGTCTCTGAAAAGGTCCTATGGCTTTTTCTCAGCCCAACACAACTTTTCATGGCACACCAATAGCTATTACCGTAAATTCCCGGATATATTACCCTAGGGTTTTTTTTCGTATACTACCTAAAAAGGGGGATGAGTCTTGTAAGGAACCATGAAAATAAATTACCCAGGTGTTTTCTCATACAAATATAGAATTCAAATTTCTTTATGTAGTTTTGTTACTCGTTTACATTCCTGACTCATTGTCGAGTACTCACGCCCAATCTCGCTCTTTTGTGCGCAAACATCAAGCTGTCGCTACATGTAGGAATCTGATTCGTTCACGTGAGCATTTGATATGGCGGGAAAACCCTTGGGAAACAGATTGGTAGCGATCCGATTCGTCACAGTATCGATCGACGGTCTGGATTTTGTCTCCAGATTCAACATTGTGAGGAAACTGTTGACTTCGTCTCGATTAGACAGAAATTTGCCACTTGGCGAATTTCCACCCCACCCCACGCTTCTGGGAGCGTTCAAGCCCTCTTTGCTCACCTTTCACAATGCTTTCTGGTTTCAATTCCGTGCTACTGTTTCCCTGCAGCCCCCTTTCTATTTCCTTCTTGCTCGCTTCCCGCCGTACTTAACATTTGCTGCGGAAATTACGGGGAAAAAATACGAAGAGGGTCTTAAGCCGACCACACTGAAAAGGGGAGGGTCTTGTTAGTCGATTACCATAATAAAGGACCTACCCGCCAAAAACACCCTATGGGTCCTCAATAAAACCGGTCTTATATCCGGGCGTTTACGGTAACCTTGGTACTCTAACTAATATAAGTTTTCCACATGAACAGTGGCTGTCAGTTAGTTTCAGTTTTATCATTATCAATATTCCCAAGTTGAACAGCAGCACTTCCGCCTGCAGGAGCAGACAGAACAAGCGGTGAGCATTCATAGGAATAGTTAAGAGCATTGGAGGGGATAAGAGAAGGGCAGCGGGAGGAATATCGCAGTGGAGCATTCACACATCCTGGTGAGACCCCTCACCAAAGATCAGTGCTGCTCCCATGTAGCCTGCGATCATCCACTCCTCCTGCAGGACCAATGAAGCCAGCAGCGCAGAGTAGAGCGGCTCCAGCGTGTACACCATCGCCACCTCGGACGCCGCAACGTGCCTGAGCGCAACAATCTGGAGCCAAACAGCAAGCAAGTAACGCGGAAGCTCGTTACAAGGTGGCCAATTCGGGAATTGCCGCTAGCGGACAAAACGGGGAAACCGAAAGGTGTCGGACAAACCTCAAGCCAGAGGCAGAGCGCGGTGGAGACCACCCCGGTGTATGCCATCTGGAGCCAGGGCCACGAGCCTGTCAACGAGGCCAGCCTGGTCAACGCATCAGCTGGTGACGCTGCAGTGATAAGCTCCTTGACCTGGGTGGCGAAGCCAGCCAGGGCGTCTGGGGGCAGAGCAGCAGGAGGAGGAAGAGCGAGGTCGGGTCCAGGCACTGCTATTGCTCCTTGTAGAGCGAGGGATGTGACTGTTGCGACTGCTGTGGCTGGTGCCCCTGCTGTGGCTGCAAGAGCGGTGCTGGCAGACTGAAGGTCTAGGAGGCTGGTGATGGCAGTGCCGACAGCAGCACAGCATGCCACTGTGAAGATCTGCCAGTACGAGGAGCATGGTACAAAGGCATGCAAAATTGTCTTGTCTCCTTAAACACAAGGGCATGTTTTTAGAAAGCACGAGTGTATGACAAGTCAAGAACGAGCCTTTGAAGATCCTCCATTTTCTCTCCCCTCTGCTCAATCCTTCAACACCCGCATCCCACATGCACCTCCCCTAAGAGCCACCTGCAAGGAGATGAGGTCCAGGCTTGCTGTGGGGGGCACCGTCTTGGCGAAGTGCTCGGATCGCACCATGAGCAGCCCAAACGCCACGGCGCTCACCAGCGCCAGACCATCGCCAACCTGACCAAGCGAAAGTGTGTGGATGGGATGAGGAGACAGAAAGGGCTCATTACTAGGGTCGAACTGCTCCGATCGCACCATGAGCAGAGAAAGGGGGGTCGTAACCAAGGAGGGTGAGCCCAGGGAGGGTGAGTGCAAGGGGGATGAGAGCCAGGGGGTGAGACCAAGGGGGGGCATGATGGGGGGAAGCAGGACGAGGAGATAGAAAGGGCGGGTGACCAAAGTTCAGGTGCACGAGACAGGGTTCAGCAATCAAAACGGGCGTGTTAGAGTGAGATCACTAGGACTGTCTGTTGTTCTCTGACGTGATTTGGGTTGACGCAGGGTGCTGAGTACCAGTGAACGCACCAGCGTCGCTACGTCTCAACTCCCTCAGAATTCTGAGAACGGGTGAACGCACCAGCGTGGACGCCTCTGAGTTGGCTTCGAGTAGGAGGACGCCAGCGACGGCGGATGCAGTGGCGGCCCACACCAGGGGAGGGATGCGCGCCCCCAAGAGACCCGCCACCAGAGGCACCTCGATCATCTGATCTAGCGCGCAACCACACAGAGGCCCAACCACACACCCGGCAAGCACGCAAGATGCAGTTCATGCAGCATACGAATCTCTTAGATACGGAATAAGGAGATCCACGGAATCGGGTGGCAACGGAAAGGCCAAGCGGCCCGCAGTGTTCAGGCACAACGGGAAAGAGAAGGCAAGTCCACGCAACCTCATTCTTCATTACCGTGAAGGTTCCAATGAAGGCCACGCGCCCAGCGCCAGTGGTGATAAGAGCGAATGCCTGCGAGAGGTACGCCAGAGCCGCCCAGAGGCCCATCTCCACGCCGCAGCGACGGACAGTGGGGTTGGCGAGGCTGGCAGGGAGCAGCGGCGAGAGCGCGAGGGCAGCGATGGCGAAGCGGCCCAAGCAGAACGGCAGAGGCCCTCCGGCGGCTTCTTCTGCTCCCTTGATCACTGTGCCGTTGCTGGCTGGAGGCAATACGGGTGAGGGACAGCATGGGACGGAAGAAAAGGAACTTCCTCGAAGGAGCATTGCAGGCAAGGTGGCGGTCTCGAACGGAAGGAACACTAACTGAAGAGGATGGGTGGAGACTAAACGATTATGGTTTTAGATCGTGAGGGCGACAGTGCGAAACGACTGGCCAGCTTACCATAGAGCATGGTGAGCGCGTTGAGAACGATGAGTCCGCCAGTGCGAGACGCAACGACCTTGGTGACGGTTTCAGCACCCCGCTCCATCAGCAAAGGCACCAAGTCCGCGAAAGACCGGCGAGGGTCATTCTCCCTCTCTGCTGGTTGCTTTTGAGTTGACTCAGACGCAACGACCTTGGCGACGGCCCCAGCATCCCGCTCCATCAGCAAATGCACCAAGTCCGTGAGAGACCGCGGAATAACCCCCACTTCTTGCGCTGCCGGATAGCCATTCAGGAGAAGCGGTTCCCTTGCTGGCCGCGAAGCTTCCTCGCTGACGTGGCAGTGAATACCTTTGGATCGTCTGGTGACACTCGTCCTGTTCTGGAAGCTTTTAAGGCGAGATTGGCGACTTGATGTTCGTCGGTGGGTGCTTCGTATTCTCGGTACGGACGCGTTATTCCGAAGTCCCTGCTGCACTCTAACGGTCCCTGATGTGTGGAGTAAACAATCGCAGTTTTGGACCTGGCGACCGGGTAACCGGTCAGTGACATGCGGCGGTTCTCGGAAGGACCTACTTAACTGTCCGCCTAGAAGCGAGGAGGACATAGTATCGAATTTCCGAGACGGCAGCGTGTGTCACTGGCAGGACCGCGGTATCATGTGCCACTGGCAGGACCGCGGTATCATGTGTCACTGGCAGGACCGCGGTATCATGTGTCACTGGCAGGACCGCGGTATCATGTGTCACTGGCAGGACCGCGGTATCATGTGCATCCTAAGCTGAGTCTAGCATCAACCTCCGGTGCTGAGCACACCACACCTAAAACGTTGGAATTTGCGTCTCGTAAATCGCCGTCACTCACACTCTGCTTTGAGCACTTGCGTCCAACTCGCCATGCACTAACGCTTCGTCCCGGCTCCCGAAAATTCACTGCCTCGCAAGAGGTATCTGGTTTCACAGAGCCTTTCTCCGATTAGCCGACTTCCCAGTCCTTTCTAGCTCGCTTCTGAATCTGCTGCTGCATCTCTCTCTTCGAGCTTGTCTTGTGGCTTTCTCCTCCTGCTGAATGCGCGGAATCCGTCGGTTTCATCCATGTCGTTCCTCGATTCAGTGAATCTGCTTCAGCTTGTCTGTCGCTCGTATTCATGTTGGCGTGTCGATTGCGGTTTACTAAGGTGCTTTGCGTTCAGGAGGGCTGAAATAAAAAACCAGAACGGTTGAGCAGGGTATTGAGCAGTGCAATATTTCTGCAGAACCGCTTTGCCTCTGGCAGGGCTGCGATACCAGCCATGTCAGTTCCCTCCTCAGGCTGTCAGATCATCGGGGTCGCGCCCCTTGGGATTGTCCACCTGGCAGCCCAGAGGGAACTCGCTGCGCGTCATTGTCGTGGGCAAATTTTATGAAATGACGCAGTGTACAGGAAGTCTGATGAGACATACTATTCGACTTTAACCAAAACAATGTGTTCATACCAAATGAGGTCATGGCTTCACGGTAGCAAGCACTATCACCCAGGTCTGGGTATATCAGCTTCGAATCTGACGGAAGCAACAGTGCTGAAATTTTTTACCATATATGCAATGCTATTTTCCTTATCACACATTTCAGTAATGCCGAGAGCAAAACATCCACATCAACAAGCAACATCAGTTATCCAGCACTTAATCTCTCCCTTGAAATCTCCTCTTCTCTTCCTTGGCTAACCTCTTGTACTCCCTCCGTTCATGCAATCTCGCATCCTTGTCCTGTGCCTGCTCCCGTATCTTCCTCAACTTAGCAGCGTCAGCCTCCAAGCCCCCCATTGAAAACATAGCCTCAAAGCTCCTCCCTGCACCACCCTTCACCCCCCTCACTTGCCCCAGCTCCCTGTCTCCCTCATCCACCCTAGAATTTTCCCGCTTCCTGCTGTCTCCTCCTCCTCCTTCCCTGTGCTTCTCATCTCTATACCCATCACTTTTACCAGCAGTTGCAGCGAGCTCTTTCTCGGCTCGTCGCCGTTCCTCTCGCCGAGCCTTCTTTCGAGCCAGTTTCTCCTCCCGAGCGTACCGCCTCTGCCGCTTCTTGCTCACCCGAACCTTGCCCTCACGCTCTGCCTCCCGCACACGCCTCCTCTCGTCCCTCTGCTTTGCACGCCTACCCTTTTTCCGATCCCCCTCCACTGTTGCCCCATCCGCTGCTGCCCCCGCTTTCCTCCTTGCTCCCTCTCCTCCCTCTTCCGATCCGTCCGAACCCGAATCCGAGCCCGATTCTGATTCTGAATCTGAATCTGAATCTGATGATGAGGAGGAACTGGACGAAGCATGCCGACCCTTTTTCCTCCTCTTGCTGCCCTCCTTCTCCCCTTTCTTGCTGCCCTTCCTTCTTTTACCTCCTTCCCCAACGCCCCCCCTTGCAAAACCTGCTTCCTCACCCCCTTTGCCACGCATGTTTTCCTCCTTTTCCGATTCATCACCGTTCCCACCACCCTGCCCCGTCGCTGCAGCCCTGGTACTGCTGCCTGTTACCTTATCCTCGCTATTGACTGCTCCAGCACCCTGTGCAGCGATCTTCTCCTCCAGCTGCTTCTTCATGCGAGCCACGCGCTCCTCATGCCCCGGCGCCCTGCAGGACGCAGCAGACAGCAATCAGTCTTTTGGAATGGCTTGTAATTTTGTGGGAAGCAACCAGCAGGAGTGGGGGATTGTGACAGTGAAGGATGCTGGCAGAAATGACATGAGGGGTGAGGTGTTGGCTAGCAGATAAAGAGGTGTCACGGATGGAAAGAGGAGCAGAGGGGGGAGGGGGGAGGAGGAAGGGGGGAGGGGGGGAGGTAAAACCAGAGGGGAATGCAGAGGGTGAGCAGCGACCAGCAAGACCATAACTGCTACCATCATCAGGTCACTTACGGCGCGAAGCCAAGTCCCTCAATCCTCTCTCCAGACGCATACTCCTGGGTGAGCACCTCGCCGCTCTGCCCCCTCCGGAACAGCTCCTCCACCTCGCCCTTCTCCATGCCACGTGTCTCCCCCAGCTTCGGCCCTTTCCTCCTGACAGGCGCTATCCCCAGCATCTCGTTCATCGCCGCCTCTTCCTCCTCCTTTATCCTCTGCTTTTCAAGCTTCAGCTGCTCCTCCGCTGCCGCTTGCGCCGCTGCCTTGTCCCCGGGCTTCCGCGCGTACCACTGTAGGTCCTTGCCTGGCGTGGTGGTGGTGGGGGGAGATGAGAGAGAGACTTGCACGTAGAGTACCACTTGGAGTCCTTGTTGTTTGGAATTACGGTGAGTAACAGAAGGGTTGGCAGGTGAGAAGCTAAAAAGGGAAACGAGGGGAGTTCTCGTATACCACTAAAGCCCGTGTCAGGAATGATGTTCGGAGTTGAGGAGGAATGGTGAACTGGCATACACGGTTTAGTAGGTTCAAGACTTACCTTGGTGTATCTAAAACCATGACCGATGTATGCATGAATTGGGCATGAGTGTTCTCCCAGAAAAAACGGATTCCCACAATCCTAGGGCAGCTGAACACAGCCCCTCCTTTCGGTCCGCCTGGATAAGCAGTCCACGATAAGCGATAAGTGATGATAAATGATGATCAGTGACGAGTACCTTTCTGCCAGCGGCCGACAGGCGCCATCACACTGTGGCCGAGGAAGTTCTCCCGAAACTTGTCGCTCTTCACGTCGTCCCATTTGAACTCTGTTGAGAGGCACGGGTGGAAGTTAAAATTAGCAGACTTCTAACACGGTTAGACATTCGGGGTTCGGTATAGGGTGGATGGTACGGGGTCGATTGTCGGCATAAGTGAAGTATTCGAGGGGCCTCATAAAAAGGAAATACCCCCAAAATACCCTTCCACGATTTAGGGTTGCGATCGCAGCGCGAATGAAGGCTTCAGAGGATATGGCATAGACGAGGGTAACGATCTGAGCGAAAAAGGCCCGACGACTCGAATTCCATTAGGAGACTCCGCGACGCAGAACCCTAATCTTCGGACTGGGCAACTGACTTACGATCTTTCCCTCCGCGAACACCGCCTCTGGTTGGATGAAACATTTCTGCAACCCTGATAGCCCGGAACACTCACGATGGCGACACGAGCGAATTGTGGGTAGGTACTATGATACGATTATCGCACATATATTAATAAGTAGAGGCTGGATCGTAAAGCATAGGCAGCAGGCATATAATAGTGGGGAGGGAGTTCTAGTCCCGTTTGCATGATGGCACAGGCCAGTGTGCTTGGAACTCATGTACGCGATATTGAAAGGTCTGGGTTCAGTGGTACATCTTCCCACTTTCGGAGTTCGTAAGTGCGTTACATTCTTCACAACACATCAGAGGCTACGATTTGCACACGTGAACGCCCACTTCCAACAACGGCTGAAGATGCAACTGTCAAAAGCATCGATGGCACAGAGGCCCTCGATTCGGACTGGATATTTGGTGGATGAGGCGTGGCTCAAAAGCGGCTGACCTGACACAACAGCGCCACGCAAGACAGCTCCGTCTCCACCTTGATGTGGTAACCCTATCCATCACGCATACGAAGTTCGCCTGTGGGTTAGCCATTTTCTGCACCTGCACTAGACTAACACGAGAACGATTTTTTTTGCTGATGGTAACCTAGTCGCCTTCGCGACTCTCATTGTGTCTTCCCTTCATCACTGGTCTGCAAGGCCACCTTCGCCACTGCCCTCCTCTTCCCTATCCCCTTCACTTGGCGCTAGGTTTCTGTTTGTGGTCCTCTCTCCTGAATTAGAACGCCTGTTACAGAAGCGCCATGGCTGCTGTGACCCATCAGGTAGGGCTAAACATTTACAGTGGGTAGTCTCACATACCCAGATTAGCGGGCTCGCGCGTTTTTCAAGTCGCCGTAATCCGTCTGCAGAAGCATTTTTACAACAACTTCGCATAACGCTCCATAGTTATCATTAGCTTGCTCGTAACGTCACGTTATTCTCATCAGTTCACCCTCACGTCCTCATTGCCTCGCAGGCGGCTCTCTCGGCGTCCGCGCCGAGGCTCGCGGTCTCTCGCGCTCAGCTCGGAGCTCCCAATCGGCTGGCCGCTTCCGCCTCGCCGATCCTCAGCCCATGGTGGCGAAGCCTCTCGCAATCCCTCACCGCCACAGGTACCTAGACCTTATCTAGCTCCGCTCTTCGTTAGTCGACTCCATATCCTAGTCCTCGTGCGAACTACGCTCAGGGTAGAATCGGTAGCGGCTCAGGGTTTATGAAGCTCCGGTCATCCTCGAATATTTATCTTTGACCTTCACGTTTCGATAGCCTTTTCCATGCCGTAGCCCTTCGCATACCTGTTTCCGGCTCGTCTTTCAGGGAAATCTCTAACTTAACCTACAAGTCTAAAGTCACGAAGTCCAATCCCAAACCCAATCTCAATGTCAATGTCATCCTGCAGCTCCAGCTGGCCCCAAGTTCCAGGCTGCCAGCCGCCTATCCGTGCGCGCCAAGGCCGCAGAGGCGGAGGAGGCTGTCGCCGAGGCTCCTGCTGAGGCTGTTGAGGAGGCCCCTGCCAAGGCCAAGCCCCCCCACATGAAGCACCTGATGAATGTGAGCGCTGAACCACGTGTGTGCCGGGTTGCACGGTCTGGTAGTCTTTGAATGGCAGGCTGTTTGACCTTGAGTGCGACCAGATGGTAATGATCGTGCACGCACGACCGTGTTTTGTCGCCATCGCGTTTGTATGTCCTCACCATGTTTCAGTGCGCTCTCTGTGTTCGATCGCGCGTTTCGTCTCGTGTCTGAATGCGTGGTGTGCTGCCTGGTGGTACCGTCTGCAGGTGTTGACGCAGGAAGCAGCGCAGACGCTTCGGAAGGAGCGCAACATTCCAGACTTCAGGCCTGGCGATGTCCTTGCTCTCCGCGTGGTAAGATATATTCATTCACTGGGGTTTTAAGACGCAGCGCTTCTGAGGAATCTGTTAGAGTAATCGAGATTCGTAGAGAACGCTTGACCGGAGCCTCGTAACCTCGCTTTAGTGGAATCGACGTTCTGATACAACAAGAGTTTGGAGTGTCGAGGTTGCACTGTGACTCACGGATTCCTATTTAGGTTCAGCAGCCTCGTTATTCCTCCATTGCTCAAAGCTTTAGCATCTCCTTCGTCTCCTTTTACAAGTGCCGCACTTCGCCTCACTTCCATGCACTCCCTTTCCGCCCTTTCTTCACCCGCCTTCCTGCCGTCTTTTAAACACCTGCCCCCTTTTCTCCTCCGCTTCCGTTTCCCCCAATCTCCTCTCTCTCCCTCCCCCCTCCCCCCCAACAGGAAGTGCCTGAGAACAAGAGGCGCGTGTCATTGGTGCGGGGGATCGTGATTTCCAGGCGCAATGGTGGCATCAACACCACCTTCCGCATCAGGAGGATGATGGCTGGCGTTGGTGTTGAGATGGTCTTTCCCCTGTGCGTATCCGTATGGTGTTTGAAGCATCACTTTTTAGGCCTTTAATAATCCCCTCGTTTTTTGCTTCCAGGCTCCACTAGTCTTTGTCTAAGCAATTCCATCGCATTGTGCTGCCCCCACTCATGCAGGTACTCTCCCAACATCAAAGAGATTAAGGTTGTTGACAGGAAAAAGGCGCGGCGGGCTAAGCTTTTCTACCTGCGTGACAAGCTTGCTCGTCTCTCCACATTCAACTAGTGCTTACCTGTAAAACAGCTTTGCAGCATTGATGTTTGAGCCTTGCCTGGAGTGTATCAAAGCTGCTTCAAGTTTCCTACCTCCAGTTGTGCGTTATGCCCTATATAGAGAAGTCAAATATGACAGGTTTCAGAAATGTGGGCCATCATGGTAAGGTTGTGGCCAATTTGATTTCCAACTGAAAATATCTTATGTTGACGCAACGTACAAAATTGGTTCGTAAGTGCGGGTGTACCATCGAAATTCGTGGTTCCTGGTGGGGTAGGCTTGAACTGCCACGTCTGAAAAATCCATCTTCTCCGGATTGGTGGCGAGTCATATTTCATCGGGTCTTGTCAGGCCCAGGGAAATTCTCTCTAGCTCTATGCGCTGCGAGAGTTACCGTGACTTTCGTCAGCCTCTCCCAGTCTGCATTAGTCAGGCACGAATTCGCCAGCAGAAATTCGCAGAATCTCCCAGGTACCTTTGCTAACAGCAGGCCCTCCTCGGCCACTCCTCAGATTTGTTTCTCCTCACATTGTCAGAGAGCACACGGGAACCCAATTCCGATCACAACGGCATTCTTTCACAGCTGAGGTTTGGTGAGCTCTCATTGGCCAGCACAGGGAGTTCGAATTCGTGCGATTCGATAATCTGGCGGGGTGACGGTTCCAGGGGTTAGATCTTCAGATCGACGGTCCAAATACACAGGGTCAACGTTCGCCACCCCAAATTTTGCGTTCCCGCTCTCGTAAACGGACGATTTATTGGACACGTCGGACAGATTTTTCAGTACATCCGCTGTCACGTGAACTTTGTAGCTGACAGAAGATTCCATCGCTCCTGAACCACACATTCACGTCACACGTCGGAAGCTTTAGACTTACGGCTGGGATTTCATCCAGAACCAACCTTCTGAAAGTATATCGTTTCTGAACCGTTAGATCCCAGACGAGGGTGAGCCAGTTTTCGAATGCTGGGCCATCCCGTGGGCCGTGAGCCCCTCGCCTCATTCTGGCCGATTCTCAGCCGTTTTCGACTCAATTTCTCTCCAGCCGAGCTCATTCTGCTCGTTTTCAGCCCAGTTTCTCCTCAGCCTCGTTCATTCTCCCACTTTCTGCTAGCGAAGCTCTTCAATTTCGGATTCGCTCGTCACCACTCTCCTCTCGCCGCCAAGTTACATTGATTGAATTGAGACGACCGTCAAGCTGCAACAAGATCGTGGCTAATCAGCGGTCTATTAAGCTGCACTCCACTCGACACCAATTCGCGGTCATCCGTTTCTCGGTAAGTTCTGCTGAAAATTCTGTCAACGCGTTAATGATAATCATTTCACCGTCGACTTTCAAAACACTCTCGCTCGACTAACTACTCATTCGTTGCCACTGTGCAGGTTCTCCTTCTTAATCGCTGCGTCTTCAATCTCTGGACTCATCTGAACGATTTTCGATCAGTCGACAAGCTGCATCAGAATCGTCGCCAATCTTCAGTCCAGCGGTTTTTCGTGAGTGCTTCATCAAGCGATTTCATTTCATCGTTTTTTTAATCATCTCAATGAACTAACCTTTGTTTCCTTGCAACTGTGCAGCTTTTATTTATTTATTTACGAGACTGTAGATGCTGGTTGTAGCGTCTGAACGTCAACGTTGTCCACTTCTACTGATTAAGTGTCTACTCCGCTGCATCAATTCTGCTGCATGGTAATCTTCTTGAAACACTTTCAGGGGGGGTGTCTATAGGCCGGCAAGCAGAGCGTCTCGAGTCAATTTTCATGCATCGAGTCATTATCTTTCTTTGCTGCTGCTGACCCCGTGCCCGTTCTGTGTTTGGTACTGTTGTGTTTGATGTGGGTGTGTGCTGATCGTTCATGGGCATCCAAGCCATCAAGGGGTGTGTGGGGGTGTGAGAGCGTGTGTGGTGGTCTCTGTCTGTGTGTGCAGTGGCGGCAAGGCGGCAGCAGCAGGAAGCAGCAGTGGTGGCAAGGCAGCAGTGGCGGCAAGGCAGCAGTGGCAGCACGCGTCAGTGGCAACAGTGGCTGCAGCCACAGCAGCCACTGCTCGGCATCGACTCAACAGTAGAGGGCGCGGAGTGAAGGTTTGTGTGGGGAAGGGTATGAGGGGGGTCGAGCTTAGAGAGTCTTAGCACCGCGCGGCTTGATCGAGTCCTTCGATTCTGCACACCAAGTCCATGTGTATCCCCCCGGTTTACTAACTGCTGCTCTTGTGTTCGTCTGTGTGTGTTGGCTGGTGCTGGTCGCATGGATTTCAAGCCATGGGTCCAACACAGTCAGGCAGGTCTATGGGAAAGCAGCAGTCGTCGCAGTGGGGGCCGGCAGCAGTGGTGGCAGCAGGCGCTGAGCGAACGACCATGACAGCACCTGCGGCGGCAGTGGTTCTGGCAAATCGCGCAGGAGAACAAGAACCGGTGGACGAAGCGTAGTCCACAGCAGCAGCGGCATCACCATCAGCGGCGCCAGCAGGAGTGGCAACAGCTGCAGTGGTAACGGCAGAGGTGGTTCCGATGGAGGTATGTCTTATTGGCGATTCTAATTGGTCCCTGTTTCCTGCTGCAGCCGCTATTGTGAGATCTTTCATGCCGTTTTCCCATTCAACGTTCACTCATCCACTCCCTTCCCCTTTCATCCCCATCCTCCGCTTGCAGGACATCTGGCAGCTGCTACAGGCAAGCAGCAGGGGAGGGAGGAAGGGCAGTGGACGAGTGGCAGGCAGCGAAAGAAAGGAGTGAAGCGGACAGACGCCTCTGAACAGAAGAAGGCTTAGTGTTCTCTTACCCCTGCACATCCCACGCTTTCAACTCCACCTGAGCATGGCGCGCATGCATCTCATGTGCTTGCGTGAATCATCCACCCAGCCCCATTACATGCATCTGCACGTAAAACCCATTGCTCGTTGCAGTTCAGTGCTCAGGGCACAGACCGGTCCTTATGAACCCCAGGTAACCCCCCCCCAGGTGAAGCCTTTAGAGCCTTTACTAGATACCCTACAGCCCCTCCCCCTTCTGGTCTGTGCCCTGTGCCCACTGCGGCTGCAGCAGTGGCCCCATATCCACCCACCAGCATGCCCGCCTCTCAAAACCCCCCTGTGCAATACCCCGCTGTTCTCTTTCACATTCCTGCAAGTCAGTCTGCTGCGATTTTCAGGTCCTGTCGCCAATCTGGCTCTGCATCCGCCACTGCCACTTAGCTCCTCGTCTCTCCCCTCCCTTCCCTTCCCTTCCTCCCTCCCCCCCTCCCCTCCCCTCCCTCCCAGGGGCTGAAGCGGAGACTGAGTGGCCAGCGAGGCAGCAGGAGCAGTGGTGGCAACTGAGGCAGCAGGAGCAGTGGCAACAGCAGCCCACGCAACTGGGACGGTTGCAGCCAAGGAACGAGTGCCACACACACTTCACCTGCCTCTGATCATCTCTGCACCAACCCTCCATACCACAGATAAGTACTCTACCCTCAAGGTTTTTGACCCACCCTCCCACCCGTTGTTGCTCTAGCTGGATTTCGTTCTGCTCTGTGCTTCTGTGTGCTTTGCTCGCCACTCGTATTCATGCGCCCATCACTGCTCTAGCTGCAAGGGGACGCACCCAGGGAATCAACCGCCCCCCCCTAGGTAACAGGTGGCAGGTTCGGCCTAAGGTACCAGGTGTGTAGGTATGGTACAAGGCGGAAGAGACCCTCGGGTGTGTCATCATTGCATCTAGTTCTCTCTGCCTCTCATCACGTTCTGTTGATTTCGCTTCTGCATCCGTCTTCCTTGCGCTGCACCTTGCTACCTGGCATTCACTTGGTCCTTCGTCTGCCTCCCCCTCCCCCCCCCCCCCCTTCCCCTCCCTCCCTGCTGGTCACTTGGCAGCACGGGAGAGCCATGGAGGGCTGTGGCAGCGGGCGAATCAAGGAGGCAGCCTTCTCTGCACCGACCCCTTCCAAAGCTAAGTACTCTAGTCTCAATGTTTACTCCAGCCCTCCACTTTCTGCAAGTCGTTGCTCTAGTTGCTTCTCGTTCTGCTCTGTCCTGCTGTGCTCTTCGCTCGCTGGTCGCGTTTTCATGCGCCCATCGCTGCTCTGGCTGCAAGGGAATACACCCAGGGAATCAACCACCTCCCCCCAGGTAACAGACGGCAGGTACCAGGTATGTGGGTATGGGATTCCTCCCCCAGGTAAACAGCCCACGGTGTGGTACAAGGTGGGAGATACCTTTGGGTTTGCCGCCATTGCAGCTAGTGCTCTCAGCCTTTCTTCCCTCCATCTGCTGGTTCTGCTGGTTCTGCTGGTTTTGCTGGTTTTGCTTCCCTGCACTCACTTCTTCCTTGTCTGCCTCCCCCTCCCTCCATCCAGGTCACCATGGCAGCATGGGGCGGCATGGAGGGCTGGCAGCGGATGAAGCAGAGAGGCAGCAGCACCTTCAGCAAAGGTTGATTATGGGATACATGTTGGCAAGAAACTGGTAAGCCCTTGCATTTCCGCATCGAATTCCGCTGGTTTTGCTTCTGCATCTCACCTTGCTTGCCTTCCCCGCACTCACTTGTTCCTTGTCCGCCCCCTCCTCTCCCCCTGCAGGTCCAATGGCAGCATGGGGCAGCAAGGAGGGGTGTGGCACCAGCACCTTCTGCAATGGTTGAGTATCGGATACATGTTGCCTAAGAATAGGTAAGCCCATTCTTGCCGCATCAGTTTCTGCTGGTTTTACTTCTGCATCTATTCCTCCTTGCACCTTGCCTCCCAGTCTTCACTTGTTCCTTGTCTGCCTCGCCCTTCCCCCCTGCAGGTGAAGCAGGAAGGCAGCAGCACCATCAGTACCGAAACGTGTTGGCCCAAGACAGGTACACCCGTGCTTTCCTCCATCAGTTTCAGCTAGTTTTGCTTCTGCATCTTTCTTCCTTGCTACTCGCTTCCCTGCACTCACTTGTTCCTTGTCTGCCTGCCCCTTCCTTTCTGCAGGTCACTTGGCAGCGATGGCAGCAGAAGTGACACCATCACTTGGCAACTCGGTTGGCTCCATGGCAACTCGTTTGGATCCATGGCAACCGTGTTGGCTCCATGGCAACCGTGTTGGCTCCATGGCAACCGTGTTGGCTCCATGGCAACTCGGTTGGCTCCATGGCAACCGTGTTGGCTCCATGGCAACCGTGTTGGCTCCATGGCAACTCGGTTGGCTCCATGGCAACCGGGTTGGCTCCATGGCAACTCGGTTGGCTCCATGGCAACTCGGTTGGCTCCATGGCAACTCGGTTGGCTCCATGGCAACCGAGTTGGCTCCATGGCAACTCGGTTGGCTCCATGGCAACTCGGTTGGCTCCATGGCAACCGAGTTGGCTCCATGGCAACCGTGTTGGCTCCATGGCAACCATGTTTGCTCTGTGGCAACTGTGTTGGCTCCATGGCAACCGTGTTGGCTCCATGGCAACCATATTTGCTCTGTAGCAACTGTGTTGGCTCCATGGCAACCGTGTTTGCTCTGTGGCAACTGTGTTGGCTCCATGGCAACCGTGTTGGCTCCATGGCAACCGTGTTGGCTCCATGGCAACCGTGTTGGCTCCATGGCAACTCGGTTGGCTCCATGGCAACTCGGTTGGCTCCATGGCAACCGTGTTGGCTCCATGGCAACCGAGTTGGCTCCATGGCAACTCGGTTGGCTCCATGGCAACTCGGTTGGCTCCATGGCAACCGTGTTGGCTCCATGGCAACCATGTTTGCTCTGTGGCAACTGTGTTGGCTCCATGGCAACCGTGTTGGCTCCATGGCAACCATGTTTGCTCTGTAGCAACTGTGTTGGCTCCATGGCAACCGTGTTTCCTCTGTGGCAACTGTGTTGGCTCCATGGCAACCGTGTTGGCTCCATGGCAACTCGGTTGGCTCCATGGCAACTCGGTTGGCTCCATGGCAACCGTGTTGGCTCCATGGCAACCAGATTGGCTCCATGGCAACCGGATTGGCTCCATGGCAACCGGATTGGCTCCATGGCAACCGGATTGGCTCCATGGCAACTGGGCCGGCTCCATGGCAACCGGGTTGGCCCCATGGCAACCGTGTTGGCTCCATGGCAACCGTGTTGGCTCCATGGCAACCGTGTTGGCTCCATGGCAACCGGATTGGCTCCGTGGCAACCGGGTTGGCTCCGTGGCAACCGGGTTGGCTCCATGGCAACCGGATTGGCTCCGTGGCAACCTTGTTGGCTCCCTGGAAACCGTGTTGGCTCCATGGCAACCGTGTTGGCTCCATGGCAACCGTGTTGGGTCCATGGCAACCGTGTTGGCTCCGTGGCAACCTTGTCGGCTCCCTGGCAACCGTTTGGGCTCCATGGCAACTCGGTTGGCTCCATGGCAACCGGGTCGGCCCCATGGCAACCGGTTTGGCTCCATGGCAACCGTGTTGGCTCCATGGCAACCGTGTTGGCTCCATGGCAACCGTGTTGGCTCCATGGCAACCGTGTTGGCCCCATGGAAACCGAGTTGGCTCCATGGCAACTCGGTTGGCTCCATGGCAACCGTGTTGGCTCCATGGCAACTCGGTTGGCTCCATGGCAACTCGGTTGGCTCCATGGCAACTCGGTTGGCTCCATGGCAACCGGATTGGCTCCATGGCAACCGGATTGGTTCCATGGCAACCGGATTGGCTCCGTGGCAACCGGGTTGGCTCTGTGGCAACCGGATTGGCTCCATGGCAACCGTGTTGGCTCCATGGCAACCGTGTTGGCTCCGTGGCAACCTTGTCGGCTCCCTGGCAACCGTTTTGGCTCCATGGCAATTCGGTTGGCTCCATGGCAACCGTGTTGGCTCCATGGCAACCGGGTTGGCCCCATGGCAACCGGGTTGGCTCCATGGCAACCGTGTTGGCCCCGTGGCAACCGAGTTGGCTCCATGGCAACCGTGTTGGCTCCATGGCAACCGTGTTGGGTCCGTGGCAATCGTGTTGGCTCCATGGCAACCGGATGGGCTCCATGGCAACCGGATTGGCTCCATGGCAACCGGATTGGCTCCATGGCAACCGGGCTGACTCCATGGCGACCGGGTTGGCTCCATGGCAACCGTGTTGGCTCCATGGCAACCGTGTTGGCTCCATGGCAACTCGGTTGGCTCCATGGCAACCGTGTTGGCTCCATGGCAACGTTTGGCTCCATGGCAAATCGGTCGACTCCATGGCATCCGCGTTGGCTCCATGGCAACCCGATTGGCTCCATGGCACCTCGGTCGGCTCCATGGCAAATCGGTTGGCTCCATGGCAACTCGGTTGGCTTCAGCAGTGTCTGCATAGCCACCAACGTACGCCATATATTTGGTTCCAGCTAAGTTACGCCGCTCTCAGGTCCCCATTCTCTCACTATCCTCTAGCCCTCCCTTGCACTGTCAGTTTTTCTTGTCCGCTTTTGCATGTCTGTTCTTCTGATTTCTGTCCTCCCAGAAATCAGGGACTTCTGATTCTGTTGTTGAGTTCCCAGCTGTCTTCTTGCATCCCTTGGCAGTGCCGCTACTTTTTCCCCCCCTCCTTCCACCCTTCAACCCCCATGGTTCCCCTTGCAGGTCATCACACAGCAGCTGCACGCATTCAAGACAACGACTGCCAGCAGCAGCAGTAGCAGCAGCAGCAGCAGCAGTAGCAGCAGCAGCAGCAGCAGCAGAGGGCAGGATAGTTAGCTAGGGGATAGGGTGAGGTAAGGCAAGGTAAGATATCTGGTACGGTGAGGTTCAGGTTGGGTATAGGTTCGGTCTGGTGTGTGCTTGGTTAATCATGGTTCTCCTCTTCCCTCTCTTGTCTGCAGCTTGACGTGCTGGATCCTTGGAGCAAGAGCAAGGCGAGGAGAACGGGCAGCAGTCTGTCTCATCCCCCCCTCTCCCCTGCTTCCTTCCCCCCTCCCAGAAATCAGGGAATCGGAGTAGGACTGGCAGCTAGTATGGAGTTCCCCAGTAACCACCCCCCCTCCCTTCCCAGCAGCTGCAACTGCAATCACTAAGGTGCTCTGCTCGACTCTGGTAGGTAGAGGTAAGAATGTGTGGAGGTACAGGGAGGCGGGTAGGGGGGGGGGAAGCATGGGAGCAAGCATGCAGCTCACTTCCCTAGGGGCAGCACCCGTGGTGGTTTGTGTCCTTGTGGGTGGGGGTGTGGCTGGGGAACTAGCGCGGCGACGGCAGTCGGTGCTCAAGTAACGAACCTGCGCGTTAAAGCACAATAGGCCCTGTCAGAGCCGTGCCGGCCGTCTCTGATTCGGGCAAGCTCATGCTACGCCAGGGGGTGGATTTGAGTCTTGGGCCAGTTCGCGCTTTTCCCCTTGCCACACCTCACTGCGAGGCAGAGCCACTCTGGGTGTTGTTTCCGAAAGGGAGTGGGTTGCGTGCTGCTCCTTCTGCTAGCAAGGTGGTTCGGGGGGTAAAGTGGGAGGTGGTGGTGGTGGTGGTGGTGGTTGGGGAATGGTGAGATAGGGTGGGATGGGGAAGGTTTGGTGAGATAGGCTGGCTTTGGGAGGGATGGGTGAGATAGGGTGGTATGCGGAAGGGTGGTTAAGATAGGGTGGTATGGGGAAGAAAGGGTAAAACAGGGTCGTATGGGGAAGGGTTTCGAGATAGGGTGGTATGGGAAGGGATGGATGAGATAGGGTGGTATGGGGAGGGATAGATGAGATAGGGTGGTATGGGGAGGGATGGGTGAGATAGGGTGGTATGGGGAAGGGTTTCTGAGATAGGGTGGTTTTGGGAGGGATGGGTGAGATAGGGTGGTATGGGGAAGAACGGGTCAAATAGTGTGGTCTGGGGAAGAAAGGGTAAACCAGGGTCGTATGGGGAAGGATTTCGAGATAGGGTGGTATGGGAAGGGATGGATGAGATAGGGTGGTATGGGAAGGGATGGATGAGATAGGGTGGTATGGGAAGGGATGGATGAGATAGGGTGGTATGGGGAGGGATGGATGAGATAGGGTGGTATGGGTAGGGATGGATGAGATAGGGTGGTATGGGGAGGGATGGATGAGATAGGGTGGTATGGGGGGGGATGGATGAGATAGGGTGGTATGGGGAGGGATGGATGAGATAGGGTGGTATGGGGAGGGATGGATGAGATAGGGTGGTATGGGAAGGGATGGATGAGATAGGGTGGTATGGGGAGGGATGGATGAGATAGGGTGGTATGGGGAGGGATGGATGAGATAGGGTGGTATGGGGAGGGATGGATGAGATAGGGTGGTATGGGAAGGGATGGATGAGATAGGGTGGTATGGGAAGGGATGGATGAGATAGGGTGGGATGGGGAGGGATGGATGACATAGGGTGGTATGGGAAGGGATGGATGAGATAGGGTGTTATGGGGAGGGATGGATGAGATAGGGTGGTATGGGGAGGGATGGATGAGATAGGGTGGTATGGGAAGGATGGATGAGATAGGGGGGGGGGGGGATGAGATAGGGTGGTATGGGAAGGGATGGATGAGATAGGGTGGTATGGGGAGGGATGGATGAGATAGGGTGGTATGGGGAGGGATGGATGAGATAGGGTGGTATGGGAAGGGATGGATGAGATAGGGTGGTATGGGAAGGGATGGATGAGATAGGGTGGGATGGGGAGGGATGGATGACATAGGGTGGTATGGGAAGGGATGGATGAGATTGGGTGGTATGGGAAGGGATGGATGAGATAGGGTGGTATGGGAAGGGATGGATGAGATTGGGTGGTATGGGAAGGGATGGATGAGATTGGGTGGTATGGGAAGGGATGGATGAGATTGGGTGGTATGGGGAGGGATGGATGAGATAGGGTGGTATGGGAAGGGATGGATGAGATAGGGTGGTATGGGAAGGGATGGATGAGATAGGGTGGTATGGGAAGGGATGGATGAGATAGGGTGGTATGGGGAAGAGTGGGTAAGTTAGGGTGGTCTGGGGAAGAACGGGTGAGATATGGTGGTATGGGAAGGGATGGATGAGATAGGGTGGTATGGGAAGGGATGGATGAGATAGGGTGGTATGGGAAGGGATGGATGAGATAGGGTGGGATGGGAAGGGATGGATGAGATAGTGTGGTATGGGAAGGGATGGATGAGATAGGGTGGTATGGGAAGGGATGGATGAGATAGGGAGGTATGGGGAGGGATGGATGAGATAGGGTGGTATGGGAAGGGATGGATGAGATAGGGTGGTATGGGAAGGGATGGATGAGATAGGGTGGGATGGGGAGGGATGGATGACATAGGGTGGTATGGGAAGGGATGGATGAGATAGGGTGGTATGGGAAGGGATGGATGAGATTGGGTGGTATGGGAAGGGATGGATGAGATAGGGTGGTATGGGGAGGGATGGATGAGATAGGGTGGTATGGGGAGGGATGGATGAGATAGGGTGGTATGGGAAGGGATGGATGAGATAGGGTGGTATGGGAAGGGATGGATGAGATAGGGTGGTATGGGGAAGAACGGGTAAAACAGGGTCGTATGGGGAAGGGTTTCGAGATAGGGTGGTATGGGTGGTATGGTGAGGTAGGGTGATATGGGGAGGGATGGGTGAGATAGGGTGGTATGGGGAAGGGTTGGTGAGACAGGCTGGTATGGGGAGGGATGGGTGAGATAGGGTGGTATGGGGAAGGGTTGGTGACACAGGGTGGTTTTGGGAGGGTAGGGTGAGATAGGGTGGGATGGGGAAGAAAGGGTGAAATAAGGTGGTATGGGGAAGGGTTGGTGAGATAGGATGGTGTGGGGAAGAGTGGTTGAGTTTGGGTGGTATGGGAAAGAATTGGTGAGACTGGGTGGTATGGGGAAGGGTTGGTGAGATAGGGTGGTATGGGGAGGGATGGGTGAGATAGGGTGGTATGGGGAGGGATGGGTGAGATAGGGTGGTATGGGGAGGGATGGGTGAGATAGGGTGGTATGGGGAGGGATGGGTGAGATAGGGTGGTATGGGGAGGGATGGGTGAGATAGGGTGGTATGGCGAAGGGTTGGTGAGAACAACGGGTGAGTTAGGGTGGTGTGGAAAAGAATGGGTGAGATAGGGTGGTTTGGGGGGGGTGGGTGAGATAGGGTGTATGGGGAAGAAAGGGTGAGATAGGGTGGTATGGGAAGGGATGGATGAGATTGGGTGGTATGGGAAGGGATGGATGAGATAGGGTGGTATGGGGAGGGATGGATGAGATAGGGTGGTATGGGGAGGGATGGATGAGATAGGTTGGTATGGGAAGGGATGGATGAGATAGGGTGGTATGGGAAGGGATGGATGAGATAGGGTGGTATGGGGAAGAACGGGTAAAACAGGGTCGTATGGGGAAGGGTTTCGAGATAGGGTGGTATGGGTGGTATGGTGAGGTAGGGTGATATGGGGAGGGATGGGTGAGATAGGGTGGTATGGGGAAGGGTTGGTGAGACAGGCTGGTATGGGGAGGGATGGGTGAGATAGGGTGGTATGGGGAAGGGTTGGTGAGACAGGGTGGTTTTGGGAGGGTAGGGTGAGATAGGGTGGGATGGGGAAGAAAGGGTGAAATAAGGTGGTATGGGGAAGGGTTGGTGAGATAGGATGGTGTGGGGAAGAGTGGTTGAGTTTGGGTGGTATGGGAAAGAATTGGTGAGACTGGGTGGTATGGGGAAGGGTTGGTGAGATAGGGTGGTATGGGGAGGGATGGGTGAGATAGGGTGGTATGGGGAGGGATGGGTGAGATAGGGTGGTATGGGGAGGGATGGGTGAGATAGGGTGGTATGGGGAGGGATGGGTGAGATAGGGTGGTATGGGGAGGGATGGGTGAGATAGGGTGGTATGGCGAAGGGTTGGTGAGAACAACGGGTGAGTTAGGGTGGTGTGGAAAAGAATGGGTGAGATAGGGTGGTTTGGGGGGGGTGGGTGAGATAGGGTGTATGGGGAAGAAAGGGTGAGATAGGGTGGTATGGGAAGGGATGGATGAGATAGGGTGGTATGGGAAGGGATGGATGAGATAGGGTGATGTGGGAAGGGATGGATGAGATAGGGTGGTATGGGAAGGGATGCATGAGATAGGGTGGTATGGGGAGGGATGGATGAGATAGGGTGGTATGGTTAGGGATGGATGAGATAGGGTGGTATGGGGAGGGATGGATGAGATAGGGTGGTATGGGGAGGGATGGATGAGATAGGGTGGTATGGGGAGGGATGGATGAGATAGGGTGGTATGGGGAGGGATGGATGAGATAGGGTGGTATGGGAAGGGATGGATGAGATAGGGTGGTATGGGGAGGGATGGATGAGATAGGGTGGTATGGGGAGGGATGGTTGAGATAGGGTGGTATGGGGAGGGATGGATGAGATAGGGTGGTATGGGGAGGGATGGATGAGATAGGGTGGTATGGGAAGGGATGGATGAGATTGGGTGGTATGGGAAGGGATGGATGAGTTAGAGAGGTATTGGGACGGGTTGGTGAGATGGGCTGGTTTTGGGAGGGATGGATGAGATAGGGTGGGATGGGGAAGAACGGGTAAAACAGGGTCGTATGGGGAAGGGTTTCGAGATAGGGTGGTATGGGTGGTATGGTGAGGTAGGGTGGTATGGGGAGGGATGGGTGAGAGAGGGTGGTATGGGGAAGGGTTGGTGAGACAGTACAGAGAGTTCCAAGGCGTGGATTGTGCAACCTAGAATTGCGCAACCAGTTGCGCGCGGTGTTGGCGACTTTCTTGCCTGGATAAAAGTTTGCTAACAAACTTCGTGATCTTTGCGAAACCCGTAACCATGCTGTATTGCGCAGCTCAGTCGGATTGCGCAACCCTAGACTCCACGCCCTCAGCCACACCTGTTTGTGTCGCAATTTGCGGGCAGGTTGATGCAAATTTTGTTGTAGCAATATCGCGCGTTGCACAACAACTGTACTAAATGTTAAGCGGCGCAACGGCCGAAACAGTCCCTTCAATAACACATGGTCGGTTGCCAGTACCACGGAAACGATTCCGCATGGGGCGAGCCAACCATGAAGGGCGATGTGTCACGTCGCAAGGTGTGTTGGCACGTCAATTCCTAAACTTTGGGAGTCGCCCAAACAGACTTCACGCTTATTGGGTAACCCATCCCAATGTGCAACGTAAACTGCACGCATATGGAATGGCGGGGCTTCGCAATTGGTTTCATTACACGAACCTGTATGGAGATTGAACAGGTGTCAAATGATCCCGTTGCCGAAACTTCCCGCTTACAAATTTGACGATTGGAATGCCAGTGGAATTTGTGCCGTGTGGAATGCGCAGCGAGAAGAATGCGGCTCGCAAAAATTCAACCCACCGTCACGACCATGCAGAATTCCTCCCGACACTCCAGAGAGGCAATTTCAGCTCCAAAGAGCACATATTTGGGTTCCCCGCTTATCCTACCATTCACACACTCCAAATCTCCTCCCGGATGCTTACAGATTATGAACCATTACTTCCGAAGTATTGACGCCAGCCTCATCTTCCGCCTCCAGCCTCGTCTAGCATTTTCTTTGTAGCCATGGCTTCTACCACCTTGCAGTCTACGCTAGGTGGTGTTAGTGCACCACGTCCTTCAACAAGCGTGCCTACCACTAGTCGTTTTACGGCCGTCCCTACTGCCCTTAATGCCAACCGTCCTGTTGATGCTGACTCCAACATGCCGCCGTTCAAGAAAGCCAAGAAGCGGACCTCCCTCATGTGGATGTTTTTTGAGAAGATGGAAGGGACGGAGAAGGCACGGTGCATGCTTTGTTCGAACAAGGGGTCGAACGTGACCATCTCGTGCAATGGCGGCTGCACCACCGCAATGAAGAACCATGTTACGAGTCACCACGCACCTCAATATACAACAATCACTGGTGAGGATGTGGGAGCTGGTGGTAACCAAGACATTGGGAAGGCGATTCGTGGGAACACCATGACACGGACAAGGAGAATAGGAGGCGTTTGGTGAGGGTGATTCTCAAGGGGATTCTCTCCTTTAGGGCTCTCACTTGCCCCGAGTTGTTGGCATACTTGCAGTGGCTTGAACCGAAGGTAACCATCCCTTGTCGGGTTACGATTGCAAGTGACATTCACACAGCTTACAACGAGCGGGTGGTGTTGATGAGGATGCGTTTGCAAGGTTTGCCATCAAAGGTATCCTTCACGCGTGATATTTGGACGGCGCCCAATTTGGATGCCTACATGGCTATCACGGCGCATTGGCTTGATGAGCGCTTTAACAACAAGAGCATCTTGTTGGACTTCATCAATCTCAAGTTCCACCACACGGGTGAGGCCATCAAGAACGCGTTCGTGCGAGCGGTCTTTGATGAGTGGGGTCTTGAGAGCAAGTTCATGGCCATCACCATGGACAATGCCTCCACCAATGAGAAGATGGTGAAACTTCTCGTCAAGGATCACGACTTTTCCTTTGGAAGGTACATAAGGTGCTTTGCTCATGTCATCCAACTTGTGGTGGAATGCATCTTGAAATCACCTAAGGTGGATGGTGCACTCACCAAGGTCCGTGGGCTTGCAACCCACCTTAGTGGGTCAAGCTTGAGGCATGATAAGTTTGAGGTACATTGCATTGAGAAGGTGCAAGGGCATAAGACCTCACTTGCTCATGACACCCCAACGAGGTGGGGAAGTGCCCATGCTATGGTGGTAAGGGCACGGGAGTTGAAGGCGGCCATTAACTCCTACTTGGTGGCCGAGGTGGAGGAGGAGGTATTTGAGGAGCTCCGAATGAGGGATGACGAATGGAGCACCCTCTTCGTTCTTGAGAAACTTCTCGCTCCGTTTGCCGGAGTGCAACGGATTTTGGAGGGGTCTAGGTACCCAACAACTTCCTTGTGTGTTCCATTGGTGAACTCACTCATGGATTTGTTGGAAGCCCAGGTGGCCGCCAGGGGCGAGTTTTGGGAGCCATGCAAGAATGCTCACGCCAAACTGAAGAACTACTACAACCGGACTTCGGAGGACTACACTATTGCAACCCTTTTGGACCCTAGGTTCAACCTAGGGTACTATGCTTTGGGTGCAATGGAGGGGGGCGCTCATCATGCGGCAACCTCCGTGGTGAAAGCCACAATTACCGAGGCTTACGCCAAGTACGAGGAGGTGGCGCCGCATGAGGAAGTCATGGGCGAGAGTTCAAGCCCTCTTGGAGGGGAAACGGTGGAGGGAGGGAGTGGGCAATCAACGATCTTTGGCGGCATCTTCTCAGTCCGTGGGAGGGGGGAGTCAAGTGGAGAGAATCAACTCTCTAAGTACCTAGACGAGGAGAGGGTCACCGTGGAAAATGAGAAGTCGGTTGCTACATTCAAGGATTGGTGGCGTCTCCATTGCCATCACTACCCGAACGTTGCAAGGATGGCTCGTGATTACTTGGCGATTCCGGGAACGTCTGCCGACTCCGAGCGCTCATTTTCCATTGCACGGCATTTGTTCACGGATTTCAGGCATAGTTTGAAGCCCGAAACTGCTCGGGCGTGCTTATGCTTGCGGTCTTGGAACGCTTTGGAGGATGAAGAGACTTCCACCAAGGGGAAGTAATTCAGATGCTGGAAAGCCTCAACTGAGCAGAGGTAGTTAGAGTTCTATGGAGCTGAGATTGTCTTGTGCTATGTGTGTTAGAGCCTTTGCCTCTCTATTCAACCACCACCTTGTTATGCAATGTCATGCTATAATAATAAATCGCGCTCCATGTTTTCAACTTGGGATGTGAAAAAAGGGTATAGGCCAGGGTTTCGACTCGCTGGTGTGGGGAGTGAGTAAATACTTATCTGGTATTGACTCGTCCGTGTGGGGAGTGAGTAAATACTTCTCTGGTTTCGACAAGTTGGTAAATTCGTCCCACTGGTTAACCTTGATTTATACCAGCATACCCCTATAAAAACACAATTTTTTTGTGACCACCATACCACTCGAATACATTCGCATTCGGACGGTATTCGGCACCATTCGGATGGTATTCGTATTCGTGAAGGACCTACCATTCGATCAAATACCAAAACACCAAATATTCGGCTAATATTCGGTTACAACATTCGTATTCGTATTCGTACTCGAATTTACACCCTTAGATAGGGTGGTATGGGGAGGGATGGATGAGATAGGGTGGTATGGGAAGGGATGGATGAGATAGGGTGGTATGGGGAGGGATGGATGAGATAGGGTGGTATGGGGAGGGATGGATGAGATAGGGTGGTATGGGGATGGATGGATGAGATAGGGTGGTATGGGGAGGGATGGATGACATAGGGTGGTATGGGAAGGGATGGATGAGATTGGGTGGTATGGGAAGGGATGGATGAGTTAGAGAGGTATTGGGACGGGTTGGTGAGATGGGCTGGTTTTGGGAGGGATGGATGAGATAGGGTGGGATGGGGAAGAACGGGTAAAACAGGGTCGTATGGGGAAGGGTTTCGAGATAGGGTGGTATGGGTGGTATGGTGAGGTAGGGTGATATGGGGAGGGATGGGTGAGATAGGGTGGTATGGGGAAGGGTTGGTGAGACAGGGTGGTATGGGGAGGGATGGGTGAGATAGGGTGGTATGGGGAAGGGTTGGTGAGACAGGGTGGTTTTGGGAGGGTAGGGTGAGATAGGGTGGGATGGGGAAGAAAGGGTGAAATAAGGTGGTATGGGGAAGGGTTGGTGAGATAGGATGGTGTGGGGAAGAGTGGTTGAGTTAGGGTGGTATGGGAAAGAATTGGTGAGATAGGGTGGTATGGGAAAGGGTTGGTGAGATAGGGTGGTATGGGGAGGGATGGGTGAGATAGGGTGGTATTGGGAGGGATGGGTGAGATAGGGTGGTATGGGGAGGGATGGGTGAGATAGGGTGGTATGGGGAGGGATGGGTGAGATAGGGTGGTATGGCGAAGGGTTGGTGAGAACAACGGGTGAGTTAGGGTGGTGTGGAAAAGAATGGGTGAGATAGGGTGGTTTGGGGGGGGTGGGTGAGATAGGGTGTATGGGGAAGAAAGGGTGAGATACGGTGGTATGGGGAGGAGTGGGTGAGTGTGGGGAAGAATGGGTGAGAAAGGGATGGGTGACATAGGGTGGTATGGCGAAGGGCTCGTGAGATGGGCTGGTTTTGGGAAGGATGGTTGAAATGAGGTGATAAAGGTAAGGGTTGGAGAGGTAGGGTGGTATTTGGAGAAAAGGGTTTAGTACGGAAGCCTGGTATGTGGAAGGAAGGGCAAAATAGGGTGGTATGGTATGGGGAGGGATGGGTCATATAGGTTGGTATGGGGAAAAATGTTTGAAATTGGGTGACATAGTGAAGAAAGGACGAGATAGGGTGGGATGGGGAAGAAAGGGTGAGATTCGGTGGTATGCTGAAGGGTTGGTGAGGTAGGGTGGCATGGGGAAGAAAGGGTTGAGTAGGGAAGGCTGGTGATGGGAAGGAAGGGTGAACTAGGGTGGTATGGGGTAGGGTGGGTCAGACAGGATGGTGTAGAATGAGTCTGCTTGACTGAATGCATGTGGTGCATCTCTGCATGAATTCGTGCATGTCTGAATGCTTGTGTGCATGTCTGCTTGTATGTGTGCATGTCTGAATGCATGTGTGCATGTCTGAATGCATGTGTACATGTCTGAATGCATGTGTGCATTTCTGCATGCATGTGCACAGGTTTGTGCGCCGCTTCTGAAGTCCTCAAGTTTGTGTGTGTGCCGGGAGGAAATACGCCACATGCACGAATGTGTGCCTACACGTGTGCACGCATGTTTGCATGCGTTTTTGTACGAAGGCAGTGAGATTAGGGCTATCTTGAGTACCCTGACTGTTGTATTGATAGTAGGCCAGGAAAATGACCTTCACTGTGTGATAATGTAGGCAGAGAACCCCAATGGTGGGTGTGATGGGTGAGATGAGATAGGGTGGTATGGTGAAGAATGGGTGAGATAGGGTGGTATGGGGAAGAATGGTTGAGATAGGGTGGTATGGGGAAGAATGGTTGAGATAGGGTGGTATGGGGAAGCATGCGTGAGATAGGGAGGTATGGGGAAGAATGGGTGAGATAGGGTGGTATGGGGAAGAATGGGTGAGATAGGGAGGTATGGGGAAGAATGGTTGAGATAGGGTGGTATGGCGAAGAATGGGTGAGATGAGATAGGGTGGTATGGTGAAGAATGGGTGAGATAGGGTGGTATGTGGAAGAATGGGTGAATAGGGTGGTATGTGGAAGAATGGGTGAGATAGGGAGGTATGGGGAAGAATGGGTGAGAAAAGGAGGTATGGGGAAGAATGGGTGAGATAGGGTGGTATGGGGAAGAATGCGTGAGATAGGGAGGTATGGCGAAGAATGGGTGAGGTATGGTGGTATGTGGAAGAATGGGTGAGATAGGGTGGTATGGGGAAGAATGGGTGAGATAGGATGGTATGGGGAAGAATGGGTGAGATAGGGTGGTATGGGGAAGAATGGTTGAGATAGGGTGGTATGGGGAAGAATGGTTGAGATAGGGTGGTATGGGGAAGCATGGGTGAGATAGGGAGGTATGGGGAAGAATGGGTGAGATAGGGTGGTATGGGGAAGAATGGGTGAGATAGGGAGGTATGGGGAAGAATGGGTGAGATAGGGTGGTATGTGGAAGAATGGGTGAGATAGGGAGCTATGGGGAAGAATGGGTGAGAAAAGGAGGTATGGGGAAGAATGGGTGAGATAGGGTGGTATGGGGAAGAATGCGTGAGATAGGGAGGTATGGGGAAGAATGGGTGAGGTAGGGTGGTATGTGGAAGAATGGGTGAGATAGGGTGGTATGGGGAAGAATGGGTGAGATAGGATGGTATGGGAAAGAATGGGTGAGATAGGGTGGTCTGGGGAAGAATGGTTGAGATAGGGTGGTATGGGGAAGAATGGGTGAGATAGGGAGGTATGGGGAAGAATGGGTGAGATATGGTGGTATGTGGAAGAATGGGTGAGAAAGGGAGGCATGGGGAAGAATGGGTGAGATAGGGTGGTATGGGGAAGAATGGGTGAGATAGGGTGGTATGTGGAAGAATGGGTGAGTAAGGGAGGTATGGGGAAGAATGGTTGAGATAGGGTGGTATAGCGAAGAATGGGTGAGATGAGATAGGGTGGTATGGTGAAGAATGGGTGAGATAGGGTGGTATGTGGAAGAATGGGTGAGATAGGGTGGTATGTGGAAGAATGGGTAAGATAGGGTGGTATGGGGAAGAATGGGTGAGACAGGGAGGTATGGGGAAGAAGGGGTGAGATAGGGTGGGATGGGGAAGAATGGGTGAGATAGGGAGGTATGGGGAAGAATGGGTGAGATAGGGTGGTATGTGGAAGAATGGGTGAGATAGGGTGGTAGGGGGAAGAATGGGTGAGATTGGGTGGTATGGGGAAGAATGGGTGAGATAGGGTGGTATGGGGAAGAATGGGTGAGATGAGATAGGGTGGTATGGCGAAGAATGGGTGAGATGAGATAGGGTGGTATGGCGAAGAATGGGTGAGATAGGGTGGTACGGGGAAGAATGGTTGAGATAGGGTGGTATGGGGAAGAATGCGTGAGATAGGGAGGTATGGGGAAGAATGGGTGAGGTAGGGTGGTATGTGGAAGAATGGGTGAGATAGGGTGGTATGGGGAAGAATGGGTGAGATAGGATGGTATGGGGAAGAATGGGTGAGATAGGGTGGTATGGGGAAGAATGGTTGAGATAGGGTGGTATGGGGAAGAATGGTTGAGATAGGGTGGTATGGGGAAGCATGGGTGAGATAGGGAGGTATGGGGAAGAATGGGTGAGATAGGGTGGTATGGGGAAGAATGGGTGAGATAGGGAGGTATGGGGAAGAATGGGTGAGATAGGGTGGTATGGGGAAGAATGGGTGAGATAGGGAGGTATGGGGAAGAATGGGTGAGATAGGGTGGTATGTGGAAGAATGGGTGAGATAGAGAGGTATGGGGAAGAATGGGTGAGATAGGGTGGTATGGGGAAGAATGGGTAAGATAGGGAGGTATGGGGAAGAATGGTTGAGATAGGGTGGTATGGGGAAGAATGGGTGAGATAGGGTGGTATGGGGAAGAATGGGTGAGATAGGGAGGTATGGGGAAGAATGGGTGAGATAGGGTGGTATGGGGAAGAATGGGTGAGATAGGGAGGTATGGGGAAGAATGGGTGAGATAGGGTGGTATGTGGAAGAATGGGTGAGATAGGGAGGTATGGGGAAGAATGGTTGAGATAGGGTGGTATGGGGAAGAATGGGTGAGATAGGGTGGTATGGGGAAGAATGGGTGAGATAGGGAGGTATGGGGAAGAATGGTTGAGATAGGGTGGTCTGGGGAAGAATGGGTGAGAAAGGGAGGTATGGGGAAGAATGGGTGAGATAGGGTGGTATGTGGAAGAATGGGTGAGATAGGGTGGTATGGGGAAGAATGCGTGAGATAGGGAGGTATGGGGAAGAATGGGTGAGGTAGGGTGGTATGTGGAAGAATGGTTGAGATAGGGTGGTATGGGGAAGAATGGGTGAGATAGGATGGTATGGGAAAGAATGGGTGAGATAGGGTGGTATGGGGAAGAATGGTTGAGATAGGGTGGTATGGGGAAGAATGGGTGAGATAGGGAGGTATGGGGAAGAATGGGTGAGATATGGTGGTATGTGGAAGAATGGGTGAGAAAGGGAGGCATGGGGAAGAATGGGTGAGATAGGGTGGTATGGGGAAGAATGGGTGAGATAGGGTGGTATGGGGAAGAATGGGTGAGATAGGGAGGTATGGGGAAGAATGGTTGAGATAGGGTGGTATGGGGAAGAATGGGTGAGATAGGGAGGTATGGGGAAGAATGGGTGAGATATGGTGGTATGTGGAAGAATGGGTGAGAAAGGGAGGCATGGGGAAGAATGGGTGAGATAGGGTGGTATGGGGAAGAATGGGTGAGATAGGGAGGTATGGGGAAGAATGGGTGAGATAGGGTGGTATGTGGAAGACTGGGCGAGATAGGGTGGTATGGGGAAGAATGGGTGAGATAGGGAGGTATGGGGAAGGATGGGTGAGATAGGGTGGTATGGGGTAGAATGGGTGAGATAGGGTGGTATGGGGAAGAATGGGTGAGATAGGGTGGTATGGGGAAGAATGGTTGAGATAGGGTGGTATGGGAAAGAATGGGTGAGATAGGGAGGTATGGGGAGGGATGGGTGAGATAGGCTGGTTTTGGGAGGGATGGGTGAGATAGTGTGGGATGGGGAAGAAAGGGTTCAATAAGGTGGTATGGGGAAGAGTTGGTGAGATTGGGTGGTGTGGGGAAGAATGGGCGTGTTAGGGTGGTATGGGGAAGGGTTGGTGAGATAGGCTGGTTTCGGGAGGGATGGGTGAGATGGGGTGCTATGGGGAAGATAGGGCGAAACAGGGTAGGATGGGGAAGAAGGGTGGACGCTGCAGCCACTGCCACTGCCGCAACCGCTGCAGTTAGGTGGGTATGGGATAGAATGGGTGAGATAGGGTGGTATGGGGAAGAATGGGTGAGATAGGGTGGTATAGGGTAGAAATGGTGAGATAGGCTGGTTTTGGGAAGAATGGTTGAGATAGGGTGCGATGGGGAAGAAAGGGTTAAGGTGGTATGGGGAAGGGTTGGTGAGATAGGCTGGTTTTGGGAAGAATGGTTGAGATAGGGTGGGATGGGGAAGAATGGGTTAAGGTGGTATGGGAAAGGGTTGGTGAGACTGGCTGGTTTTGGGAAGAATGGTTGAGATAGGGTGGGATGGGGAAGAAAGGGTTAAGGTGGTATGGGGAAGAGTTTGTGAGATAGGGTGGGATGGGGAAGAATGGGTGAGTTTGGTGTAGAGTGAGCCTGCATGCACGCATGGATATGAATACCCGTGTCGTGCCACTCACAGGGTGCCTGTCGCAGGCCGTAGACCGGTACCTTCCCTCCTGGGACCCAGTCGCTCCTCCGACGCCCGATCTACGGCCTGCGACAGGCACCCCGTGAGTAGCACAGCATGCTCTTGATTCCATACAAGAACCACTTGGATTTTTGATCTGAGCAAAAACCATGATGCTCGTAAGGCCATACACTAGCTATGTATGCAAAAAGAAAGAGTTTTAGTAAACAAAGCACCTAAATGAAAAAAACAGGTATTCTTTTGAGGGGGTACTGTCAAACATGTGTATCTCCTATGTTTGCATAGACTGTATAGGGTCACCTCTTAGAGGGTACAGCACTTAGGTATATTCACCTGTACTATCTCTCTACTCAATTATTCAGTTTCTCATTTTGATATGGTATCACGCGTAGGTTAGGATCCCCCCACCTACCGCTTCCGCTCCTACCCTACCTAGGCCCCCCCGCGCCTCTCCTAGCCCCGTCGCGCCTCCTAGCCCAGCCGCGCCCCTCCTGGGCCCTTCGCGCCTCCTAGCCCAGCCGCGCCCCTCCTGGGCCCTAGCGCGCCTCCTAGCCCAGTCGCGCCCCTCCTGGGCCCTTCGCGCCTCCTAGCCCAGTCGCGCCCCTCCTGGGCCTTTCGCGCCTCCTAGCCCAGCCGCGCCCCTCCTGGGCCTTTCGCGCCTCCTAGCCCAGCCGCGCCCCTCCTGGGCCCTATCGCGCCTCCTAGCCCAGCCGCGCCCCTCCTGGGCCCTAGCGCGCCTCCTAGCCCAGTCGCGCCCCTCCTGGGCCCTTCGCGCCTCCTAGCCCAGTCGCGCCCCTCCTGGGCCTTTCGCGCCTCCTAGCCCAGCCGCGCCCCTCCTGGGCCCTATCGCGCCTCCTAGCCCAGCCGCGCCCCTCCTGGGCCCTAGCGCGCCTACTAGCACAGTCGCGCCCCTCCTGGGCCCTGCCGCCCCTCCTAGCCCAGTCGTGACCCCCCCCTGGGCCCTTCGCGCCTCCTAGCCCAGCCGCGCCCCTTCCTGGGCCCTTCGTGCCTCCTAGCCCAGTCGCGCCCCTCCTGGGCCCCGTCGCGCCTCCTAACCCACCTGCGCCCCTCCTGGGCCCTATCGCGCCTCCTAGCCCAGTCGCGCCCCTCCTGGGCCCTGCCGCGCCTCCTAGCCCAATCGCGCCCCTCCTGGGCCCATCGCGCCACCTAGCCCTGTCGCGCCCCTCCTGGGCCCCGCCGCACCTCCTAGCCCAGTCGCGCCCCTTCTGGGCCCCGTCGCGCCCCTCCTGGGCCCCGTTCCGCCCTTAGCCCCGTCGCGCCCTGCCCGGCCCCGTCGCGCCCCGCCTGGCCCGGTCGCGACCGCCTGGCCCCGTCGCGCCCTCCCTAGCCTCGTCGCGCCCTGCCCGGCCTCGTCGCGCCCTGCCTGGCCCTGCCGCGCCTGCCTGGCGCCCGTCCCAGTCGGCCCCGCGCCCGTCCTGCCCCGAGCTGTGTGCGGCCCGCTCGTCGTCACTGCCCCGGCCCTGCATCCTCCCTGGTACTGTTCCTCATCACCTACACCGCACTGCACTGCATGGTACCGCCCTACACCGCACTGCACCGCGCTGCACCGCACTGCACCGCCTTGCACAGCACTGCATCGCCCTGCACCGCCCTGCGCCGCACTGCACTGCCCTGCGCCACACTGCACCGCACTGCATCGTACTGCACCGCCCTGCACTGCACTGCCCTGCACTGTACGGTCCTGCACTGCTCCTGATGGCGGCGGAGCTTCGTTTCGACGCTGAAGGCCAGCCACTGGAGTTCGAGGCGTGGCTCGCCGACCTTCGCCGCCAACTCACCGGTCATCGGCAGGATGGCACCCGATTCCGCACACCTTGACGGTACGCTCCCCTGTCCAGACCCCCCTGCTGTGCTGCCCACTGACCCCACACCTGCCGTGCGCGAGTCCACTGCAGCCGCTGCCCTTGCGCGCTCTGTCTGGCTTTCCGGGACGCTGTTGCTCAGCTCGCCATTAGCAATGCCCTTCCCCCGCCTGAGCGCCCTCGCTTTAGGTCCATCACTACCGCCCAGGCTTACTTAGATGCTGTCATCAAGCGCTATTCCACCCCTCCTGCTGCCTCAGTGGGTCGCTGATCCTCCGATGCTCTTTCCCGTCCTTGCGTCTTTCCCCACTGTCTCTGACCTAGCTGCCCACCTGCGCTCGATAGATGAGACCTGGCGCGCTGCCTGCACTGACGCCCAGCTTAGAGCCACCAGCCGCCCATTACCTCTACCCTCTACCTGCTTGCTACCCGCCTCCCTGACCGCCTTGCCGCCGCCCGCGACCGCTTCCTTAGCATTCACCCCCGTGAGCTCACCCTCACCGACTTCGTAGACACCCTGACTGTTATCGAGACCCGCCACCGCTCCATCGCCCAGGCGAGCGGTACCGTACCGGTCCCTATCTTTCAGGTTGTGCCCCCGCTCAGTGTACCTTCTCCGACGGCTCTGTCGCTATGGCGAGACGCTGCTGCAGCGCAGTTTCGGTCGGGGAAGGCCGTCGCCCCAAGGCTGGGCGCGGCGGAGGCGGCGGGGGTGCAGGAAGGGGTGGTGGTGGAGTCGGGTCGTCTGGTGCTGGAGCTGACGAGGGGACCCTGCCCAGTCCAGCTGAGCCGCCGCCTCCGCAGTCGCAGCAGTAGCAGCAGCAGCCGCAGCAGTCGCAGCAGCCGCAGCCTCCGCAGCAGCCGCAGCAGCCGCCACAGACGAGGCAGGCGAGTGTTCTCCCGCCCGGGTGGCCTGGCGCTGGCGGTGGTCGCGCGCGTAGTGGGGTGCCGAGTGGTGGTTCGGGAGGTGTGCATTGTCAGTACCAGATCCAGACCGGTCCTCGCCGCGGCTTCGTTTGCGGTAAGATCGGTCACCCACTCCCCGCTGTTTTCGTCGCCTGGACGACCTGTTTCGTCAGCGTTTCGGTCCGTCACCCGACCTCCCGGACTGGCACAGTTTGCTTAGGCGTAGTATTCAGATTTTTGACATAGACATGGATGCCATTGTTTCTGCTCTGCATGTGATGTATGCTGATGACTCTAGTGTGCTTCCCTCTTATTACCCCTGTTGCCTAGTGTAGGTGTGCCTAGCTTAGACTCCCCTGCTGCGTCAGGCGTAAGAACTCCTGCTTTGTTTAGCCTCGGTGCTTCCGCCACCCCCGCCGGACGCCACTGCTGCGCTTTCCTTCACCTTGGACTCTGGAGCTTCCCGATGTTTCTTCCGCGACTCACTACCTGACGCCGCTTCCTGTTTCTGCTGCAGTTTCTCTTGCTGACCCCTCTGGCGGACCGGTAGTCGCTCGCAGTTCCACCACCCTTCCCTGTCCGGCGGTTCCTCGGGCTCTCTCACAGGTCTGCATATCCCCTCGTTCTCCAGCAACCTGGTTGGTGTCGGCTGCCTCCAGGACCTTGGCGTCACCACTACGTTCCCTGTACACGAGCGGTATACGTCTGTACCGAGGCCACCACCGGTGCCCCCCTGTCCACGTTCCCCCTGGGACCCGGTGTCCGGCCTGTTCACTTGGACACCGTGACCCCCCCGGCTGGGGCGCCCCCTCAGGTGGCTGCGTCTACCCAGGTTGCTGCTGCCTGCTCCTGTCGGTCCCTCACTCACCCGACTCTCCTTTGGCACCACCGCCTAGGTCACCCTGCGCTCCCGCGTCTGCGTCACATGTCCCAGCACGGTCTCGTCCTTGGTCTCCCTGGTTCTCTCCCCGCTTTTCCCTCCTCCCCAGCCCCACCTTGCACGCCTTGCGTCGAGGGTCGGCTTCGCCGTGCCCCTCACTCCTCCTCCTTTCCCCCTACCGCCACGCCGCTGCAGACCCTGCACATGGACGTCTGGGGCCCCGCCCCCGTCCATGGGCCGCGTCGAGAGTGCTACTGCCTTGTGCTTGTCGACGACTTCACTCGCTACACGTCGGTCTTTTCCCTGGAGCGGAGGCCGACGTGCCTGATGCCCTCATCCCCTGGTTGTCTCTGCCCGTGTCCACCGAGGTCTCCCTGTCTTGCGTCTCCACTCCGACCGTGGTGGCGAGTTTGCCTCCGGTGTCCTTGGTCGCTTTTGTCGCGGGAGGGCATCACCCAGACGTTCACCCTACCGGACTCCCCACAGCAGAATGGGGTCGCTGAGCGACGCATCGGTTTGGTCATGGAGGTGGCTCGCACCTCCATGATCCATGCCGGTGCACCCCATTTTCTGTGGCCGTTCGCCGTTCGCTACGCCGCTCACCAGCTTAACCTGTGGCCGCACCCCCAGCAGCCGCAGGTTTCGCCGACCCGTCTTTGGACTGGGTCTCCTGGTGACACGTCTGCGTTCCACCTCTGGGGCTGCCTTGCTCACGTCCGTGCCTCCGGCACGGACAAGCTCACTGCCTGCACCCTTCCCTGCGTCTTCCTCGGTTTTCCCCTTGATGCGTCCGACTGACACTTCTACCACCCGCCGTCTCACCGCTTCTTTCAGTCTCGCGACGTCACCTTTGACGAGTCCGTCTCTTACTACCGTCGCTTCCCCCACCGCGGTCCCCCGGTTACCCCCCTCTGTTCCTGGTCACTCCTACCCTGGTAGTCCCTGCCCCTCCCCCTCCTCCTACCCGTCCTGCCCCCTCTGGTGTGTCCCACGTCACCCCTCTTCCGTCGGTGGTCCCGGTTGAGGAGTCTTCTGACTTTGTGGTCCTGCGGTGCAGTCCTCGCCGGCCGCCCCTCCCCAGGCGTCCCCTCCTCCACCGCTCTGCCGCCGCTGTCGCCCATGCTGACGCAGCCGTTGTCACCTCCGCCGCCGCCGCCGCAGCCGTCGTTGTCGCTGGTGCCGCCGCCGCCGTCGCAGCACCCGTTCGTTGACTCTGGGGGTGCTGGCGTTGGAGTGCGTGCTAGTCCCAGTAGCCCTGGGGGTGGTACCGGTCCTCGAGGGGCTTCGGGCCCTGGCGGTGTTCCCTCTGGGGGTGCTGGTGTGGAGTCTGCCGGTGGTAGCGGAGGAGCAGCTTGCGGTCCAGGTGTCGGCGTTGTGCCGCCACAGCAGCAGTCCCCGCCGGTGTCAGCCCTTCGCCTGCTCGGCCTTCCGTCCCCTGACCCTGCGTCTGTTCCTCTTCGACCGTCTCCTCCTCTTCCCATCTACGGCCCTGTGTTCCCTCCGCCGGACTCGTCCCTGGCTCGTCTCCCCCTCGTTCCCCTCCTGTGTCCCCTCCCCTGTCTCCTGACCCGACTCCTCCGTCTCACGTCTGGTCTCACCGTCCCTCCCGTGCTCGTCCTGCCTCCCCTGCCTTGCGCTCCCACCCTATGTTGCTTCGTTCCCACGCGTCTCATCCTCCCCTCTCCCTCGCCTCCTCCGTCCTCCCTTGTTGTTGCACCCCCCCCGCTGTCTGACTACCTTCGTGCCGCTCGTCCTCTTGTTCCTCGGGTCCTTGCCTCTCTCGTTACCGACTCGACTGTTCCGGTCTCGTACCTTGACGCTCTTGTAGCTGCGGTCGCTGACTTTGCCTCTACCCGCCGCCTTGACTACGCCACGCTCTGGTCTCTGACCCTGCCTATCCTCGTCTGTCGGGGGTGCTCCTGCCCTCGGCAGTGACGTCCTGGAGGACCGCCAGTTCAAGCTTGCTTTCCTGTCCGAGGCTGCTCCCCATCTCTGTTCCATGCTACTAGTCCCTGAGGGTGACCCAGACGCTTTTGACATCCTGACCCCTCGCACTTACGCTGAGGCAATCTCGGGACCCTGGGCCTCTCAGTGGATAGCTGCCATGGAGCAGGAGATGCCATCTTGGAGATCCACCGGCACCTTTGTCGACGCAGTTCCCCCGCCTGGGGTGAACGTAGTCGATGGCCGCTGGCTCTTCAAGGTGAAGCGCCCTCCTGGAGAGCCGCCTGTGTTCAAGGCGCGCTACGTGGCTAGAGGCTTCAGTCAGCGTGAGGGGGTGGATTTCTTCCAGACCTTCGCTCCGACCCCGAAGATGACTACTCTTGGGTTCTGTTACACCTAGCTGCTCAGCGTGACTACGAGCTTCACTCTCTCGACTTCTCCACTGCCTTCCTTCAGGGCAGCCTACACGAGCAGGTCTACTTGCGTCGCCCTCAGGGCTTTACTGGCACCTTCCCTCCTGGGACCCAGTGGCTCCTGCGGCGCCCCGTCTACGGCCTGCGTCAGGCTCCCCGTAAGTGGCACGACACGCTGCGTGCTACCCTTGCTGACCTGTAGTTCTTTCCGTCTTCCGCAGACCCCTCACTCTTCGTTCATGCTGGCCAGACCCCGTTCTACATCCTTGTTTATGTTGACGACCTGGTCTTTGCCAGAGCAGACAGGGACGCACTGGCCTCCGTGAAGGCAGAGGTGCTGAAGAGACACACGTGCAGTGACCTTGGAGAACTGCGGCGTTACCTTGGCTTGCAGATCTCCAGGGACAGAGCATCGTGCACCATCACCCTGACTCAGTCACACTTGGTGCGCCAGGTCCTTCAGAGGTTCGGCCTTCAGTTCTCCTCTGCACAGCCCACTCCTCTGCCTCTAGACCACAGACTCTCCGCTCCAGTTTATGAGGAGTCGGTAGAGCCCAGCAGCCCCTACGCAAGCTGGTGGGTTGCCTCATGTACCTGATGACTTGCACTCGCCCAGATCTCGCATACCCTCTCAGCATCCTGGCTCGCTTTGTGGCCACAGGCAGACATCGACCGCAGCATTGGTCTGCCGCTAAGAGGGTTTGCGTTATCTTGCTAGTACATCGGGCATGGGGTTAGTGCTAGGAGGACGTGGGCCAGTGGTCCTTACTGGACACACAGATGCTTCTTGGGCAGACGACGCCGATACACTCAGGTCTTCCCAGGGCTACTGCTTCAGCCTTGGTTCAGGTGCCGTCTCGTGGAGAGCTACCCGCTCCTCGTCTGTTGCCCAGTCCAGCTGTGAGGCCGAGATCTACGCTGGTGCCATGGCAGCACAGGAGCTCCACTGGCTGACCTTCTTGCTCACTGACTTAGGTGAGCGGCCTAGCTCTGCCCCGGTCCTGTTCGCTGACAACAGGGCCATCATCCTCCTGTGTCAGGAGCCGCGACTCGAGGGCAGAGCCAAGCATATTCAGCTGCGGTACTTCCTCCTGCGCGAGCTACAGCAGCGTTGCCAGGCTCGTGTAGTACACTTGGCCTCAGGTGCCTAAAGATCATCAGCGGCACTGTGTACAGCTTGGTCTAGTTCCTGTAGCCTCTCACTTGCTAGGGCCTTGACTTTGTACTATCCTTTATATGTGTACTCAGACTGGACTTGTGTCCTCTCGCAGTGGCTGGACTAGTAGTGCCGCCCTGGTCTTGTTCTTGCCTTGTCTGTACTCCTTCTGACTGGTCTTTTAGACCCTTGTCTCAGAGGCTGGACTAGTAGTGCCGCCCTGAGCTGCTTGTTTAGGACCTGCCCCTATGCAGTCTAGGGGGTGTGTCAAACATGTGTATCTCCTATGTTTGCATAGACTGTATAGGGCCACCTCTTAGAGGGTACAATACTTAGGTATATTCACCTGTACTCTCTCTCTACTCAATTATTCATTTCTCACTTTGTTATGAGCACCCGCTTTTCGGGGGTTGCATTTTGTTGTGACAATTGAAGTTTTGCATTCCTGCAAGTTTCGTTTTTGGTGTAGCTCGCAGTATCGCGTTTCTCGGTAAGGAAACAGGTCCGCGTGCTGATTGTTGTGATATAATTGGTACTTAGCATTTCTGTAACTCGATGAAGTGTAGTTAGTGTCGAATCATACTGTAGAAGATAAGTCCGTAGGATGACGTCAGCAAATAGCGCTCGTCATAGGACAGTCGTTTCAGTCACGAGAATAGTCGCACCTCTTCATTATCATCTAGGGCGCATAGCGCGATAGTGACGAACAGGTACATTAGCGAATAGGTACTTTTCGTAGAACTATAAATCCTTGTTAGGTCTTTGTCATTATTAACTTTGATTACACAAGTTCACGTACTCAGGTTATTCAACCTTACATTTTACAAGACTTCCGCTGTCTTACTAGTCTAACATTCCAGCAAAGATCCTGGACCAACACTTGAGGAATTGCCAAGTGTTTGTGTTTATAGTTTTATACTTAGTCTACTACAACATCAGACGATTTACTTCATGGTATGAGAGCTATCTGGAATTAAGACTACCGTCAACTATGACCGGTCCAACACCAGCACCATCTGCTGGATCAGTTACTGGGACTACTGGAGCACATGCCTCCACTACCGCCGCTGGTCTCTCAGCCTCTGGGCACTTTCCACCAGCTTACGCTAATATCGGTATGCAGAATCCGCCTTCTGTGAATACTCCAGGTGCTCCATCGACTGCACCTGCAACACAACAACAACAATCACAGACAACAATCACAGACAACAATCACAGACAACAGCACAGCAACAAGCGTCAGTCCAGCCGCCATTTTCAACACAATCGATTTCGTCTGCATTCAGTGGAATGAGCCTTGATGGCTCAAGTTACATGCGTGGAGCTACAGCTCCAAGTACTGGTTCGTTCGCTTTCTCACCTTTCGTACAGCAGCCGCAGTCGCAGCAGTTTCAACATCCTTTTTATATCTTCGGTCGTTCTCCTACTCAGCAACAACAGCAGCAGTACAGCAACAACAACCAGTACAACAACAACAACAACCGCAACAGCAACAACAGCAACAGCCAGGCATCGTTTTTCAGCCTCCAAGTTTACTTAACAATACTCAGATCAAGACAACCGTACCTTTCAATGGTGTTGAATTCTACTCCTGGAGCTTCGAGTTTGAGCTTCTGGCGCAGTCCGTTGGATTATGGCCGTTCTTCACTGGCGAATTCACGTATCCTGTCGTGGGAACACAACTGGAGCAGCAGAGTTTTTTACACGCCTCTCTCGGGGCGTATACTGTTCTTGTACGGAACTTGTCGCCGAAGGAGCAGCTCGGCGTTCGATCATTTCACTCAAGTTTCACCCCAGCCGAAACTGCATGGAACCATCTGAAAGGGGTATACATGGCAAAAGATACGATAACAGTGAGTAAAATACTTTCGCAGCTGACAAGTGTGCAGATGATGACAAACGAAAACGTCATGGACTACGTCAATCGCGTCCGTACACTACGCGATCAACTGGAAAAGAGCGGAGGATACTTCCCTCGTGAGATGTATCTCACCGTCCTTCTGGCTGGTCTTGGACCCGAATGGCGACAGACGCGCGCCTTCCTGCGCATGAATCCCAACCCCTCCGAAGCTGAAGTTTCTTCTTATCTTCAAGCAGAGCAGCAAGATCTTGACCTGCAGTCACAACGCAACCAGAAAAGGGGGGTTCATTTAAGTTTCTACTCCAATCCAGAAACACAACATCGACATCCACCAAAGTATCCGTTCTGCCATTACTGTAAGAAACTAGGACATACTTACCAAAATTGTCGCAGCCGTCATCAACGTCGCAGCACTTCGCAGCCGTATCACCGATCGCAGTAGTCACCGAAGCCACAACTGCCACAGCAGCAGTTAACGTCTCAGCAGCAGATACCGAAACCGTCGCAGAGTTCATCAACGTCGCAGCAGCGCCCGCCGGTCTTCGCATCTGCCACATCAGGAAAAGGCGTTTTTGGATGTGTTACAACGGTTGATGTTTCAGAAACCGATTTCGAAACACGACTTGAAGAAACAAGTGCTGAAAGCATTCCTTTACCTCAAGTTTACGCTAACCTTGCTCGCATAATTTCAGGACCAAATACCTGGTATCTCGACAGCTGCTGCGGATGGCATATGTGTTCTGCCGAAACAAGTTTTATCACGAATCAGCGTCCGCTTCGTCGTCCGATACCTGTCACAGTCGCAAACGGACAAACGATAATGGCACGATCAGTTGGCAGTGTCATGCTCGAATCTATCGACACGGGATACTCACTTCATGTTACGAATGTTCTTATCGTCGCCGGCCTTGGCTTCAACCTTCTTTCCACGGCTCAACTCCTGGCACACAAAATCCGCACACAAGGAAATTGCGACACGATGGATCAGGAGCTCTGGCACAGTACCACTAATACCTACCTTGGTCGTGCCGCCACTCAACATGGCGTGTCGGTACTTCAGTTCGCAGCACAGGGAACCTCTGGCGATTCTGAACGTGTCCTTGCACTTGGTCCCTGGGATCATCCTGAAGAAACAGATTATCAACACGTGGATATTGACTTTCGAGCAACAACTGTACCAACAGCTTCTTGAACTGCAGCAGCCGTACTTACCGCGCTGGATGCCTGGGAGTTTAATACCGCCGATGAAAGCGCCACCGCATGGCGAACGTTTTATAACACCTGTGCCGCCTTCCAAGGAACTCCAGCACCACTTTGGGGAGAGATAAGTGGTCTTGCAGCCGATGAACCTGACGTCGTTGGAGAAGCAGAAAAGGAAGCAGTAGTTGCGCCGCCGAGTTCAACAGTTGCTGCCGCCGAAACACCTGCCACAATATCAACAGAAGCAGCATCAGCAGTTGCAATCACACCTTTAACCACACCAACGACTGTTACTTTACCTCTTACCCGTTTCATCGAAGGAGACTCTGACAAGTCACCAGCTCTTTCTCCTTTTATACTTTCTTCATTTTATACTAACTCCGATTTTTACCTGCGATCATCAGGACACAAAACCACAGAAGATATCTGGCATCAGCGGTTAGGGCATCCATCACAAGGGATTTTAAATCATTCAATCCGAGCAGCAGTTCTTAATAAAAATAGTTTACTTTTACCTGATGGAACGGAGATGAAGCCGCAATCTCGTCCGACGGTTTGCACCACCTGTCCGGTTGCCAACCTTACGCACGATCCGTTTCCAAGTCATTTTCCTGGCTCAACCCGTTATAAACTGATGCAGAAAGTCTACAGCGACATACTTAATTTGTCTGAAGCAGGACCTAAAGACGAGAAGTATGTCATCACTTTCATCAAAGCCTCTACACGCTATGTCTGGACCGCAAACTTACCTGCGCGGCATCTCGCTCACTCTGTCTTCATCGCCTGGCTCGCTGTTGCTGAACGAGAGTCAGGAGTAAAACTGCAAGAATTTCAAAGCGATGGTGCAGGGGAGTACACCAGCAACACCTTCACATAATACCTGCAGACCCTCGGCATCAAGCGGAAGCAGTCGCTGCCACATGCACACCAACAGATGGGGTAGCAGAAAGGATGAACAGAACTCTGCAGGAGAAGATGCGTGCTCTGCTGACGCAGGCAGCCCTTCCACCGTTTTTTTGGCCGTATGCGATGGACCACGCCGTGCTGTTGCACAATCTTCTTTCTTCAACATCCCTGCCCGAGTTCTCTTCTCCGCACCTGCAGTGGACACGTACAGTTGGGAGTACAAAACTTTTACGAGTTTTCGGGTGTGTTGTACAGTTTCGTCCTCCAACTGCAGCTCTCGGAAAATTTTCTAAACGCGCCAAAATGGGGGGTACATCTTGGCATCGAAAAACAGTATCACGCGTGGAAGATTTTGGATCTCGGCTCCAACCAAATCGTTCCATCACGTGATTGCCTTTTCTATGAAAGACTCACCTTGCCCGTTTTTTCGTGCCCACTAGGCAGCAGCTGCCAGCCCCGCCAGGCTGTTCGAAGGCTCGCGTGCGTTTGCCTCTGACGAGGCTGAAGCTGATGTACAGGACGAAGCAGTTTCTGAAGCATCCGAAGCTGCCGCAACTGACATTCCCGAACCTGTAACCTCGACTGGCATACCTGAGTTCATTCCTCTTGCCGATGCTGACCCGGCTGACGTTCGCGAAGTCCATCTCAGTTACGAATGCGATCGCCAACAGCAGCCGATGCCCGTCGTCTCCGACGAAGCAGTTCGTGTTACACCTGACGAAATTGGGGGGGAAGAAGGACCAGAAGAAAATTTCGCAGGTGCAAACGAAGAACGTCCGCGTTTTACAGAAACAGGATTGCAGATACTGGGAATTGCAGTAGCAGTACAGCGCAACGACAGTAAGATACCTGAACCGAAAACCGTTCGACAAGCTCTTACGAGTCCTCACCGAGAAAAATAGCGCGAAGCCATGGACAAGGAGCTAGCAGCACTCAAGAGTCGCGGCACATGGGATTTAGTACCGACTTCAGAGGTTAAAGGGAAGAAGGTACTTACCGGAAAATGGGTCTTCCGCGTCAAGACTAACGCAGATGGGTCGTTTGAAAAGTTCAAAGCACGGTGGGTCGTCTGCGGATTCGAGCAGACTTACGGCATCGACTATGAACTAACCTTTGCTCCTGTCGGCCGACATACAAGCGTTCGGATTTTGCTTTGTGTCGCTGCCTGCCGTAATCTCCGACTTCGACAAATCGACGTCTCGAATGCATTTCTCTACGCGCCTGTCAATGCACTTATCTTGGTAGAGTACCCGCATTCCTACACTACTAACCCACCGAGCATTTGCCGTCTCCGAAAATCTCTATACGGCATTAAATAGGCACCACGGCTCTGGCAGCAGTATCTTCACTCGCAGCTGATCATTGCTGGATTTCGACAGTTACCGCATGATCAGGGAATGTATCGACTGACCGACGGCAGCAACTACATTTTATTCGTTGCCTACGTCGACGACATCCTATTCGTCAGTACTACCGATTCCCTCGCTAACATCTTCATACTGAAACTACAGGAAAATTTACACATTACCATCTCCGAAACAGTCTCACAGTTTCTTGGCCTGAACATTACCAGTTCACCGACAACTATTCATCTAACCGCTTCTAAGTATGCAGCAACACTCGCTGCCCGCTTCAACCTCACGCCTACTACAGTCTCTACACCGTACCGCTCGCTACCGACTGACTACAAACCGAACACCGCACCGTTAACTTCAATCGGTTTACAGATCTATCAGCAGCAACTAGGCTGTCTACTCTTCGCAGCTGTCACTTGTCGTCCTGATCTAGCCTATGCGGCCAGTCAGCTCGCTCAGTTCCTACGCCGTCCTAAGGAGGAGCATCAGCTCGATCTACTCCGCGCGCTTCAATATTTCATCTCGACACCTGACGTCGGATTAGTCTACAACGTCATCGGCTGTGAAACACTCTATCTACACGGTTTTGTCGACGCCGATCACGCTGCTGATTCTACTAATCGACGGTCGCGCACTGGGTTCATCTATCGACTGGAACCTATCGGACCTATCTCTTGGAATTCTACGAAGCAGGAGCTAATTGCACTCTCCTCTGCTGAAGCTGAGTTTATTGCTGTCTGCACAGCAACACGCGAAGGACTTTACTTACAGGAACTACTGGAAGAAGCAAAATTGACGACAACTACCCAGTTTACCCTACAGTGCGACAATCAAAGTGCAATTCGCATCGCACATCAACCTGGTTTCATCAACAGAACGAAGCATATTTCGCTTCGTTATTTTTTCGTCAAAGATGAAGTCGAGAAGGGGAGGATGCGCTTGGTCTACTATTCGACCAACGAAATGGCTGCCGATTTTCTCACGAAGAAGCTGACACGACAGAAGTTTCAGTACTGTAACAAGCTCTGCGGAATCTTCAAGAAGTGACACTATCGACGTTCCAGAAATGAAGGGGAGTGTTGTGATATAATTGGTACTTAGCATTTCTGTAAGTCGATGAAGTGTAGTTAGTGTCGAATCATACTGTAGAAGATAAGTCCGTAGGATGACGTCAGCAAATAGCGCTCGTCATAGGACAGTCGTTTCAGTCACGCGAATAGTCGCACCTCTTCATTATCATCTAGGGCGCATAGCGCGATAGTGACGAACAGGTACATTAGCGAATAGGTACTTTTCGTAGAACTATAAATCCTTGTTATGTCTTTGTCATTATTAACTTTGATTACACAAGTTCACGTACTCAGGTTATTCAACCTTACATTTTACAAGACTTCCGCTGTCTTACTAGTCTACCATTCCAGCAAAGATCCTGGACCAACACTTGAGGAATTGCCAAGTGTTTGTGTTTATAGTTTCATACTTAGTCTACTACAACATCAGACGATTTACTTCACTGACGTCAGCAAAGCATCGCCCGTCTAGTGGATAACGTCATCATACCGCTTCAGTTACGCGATTAGGCGTAACGAACCGCTTCAGTCACGCAAACAGTCGCGACCCTATAGTATGACGAATAGGTCGCATAGCACGATAGTGACGAACAGGTACATTAGCGAACAGGTACTTTTCCCTAGAGCTATAAATCCTTGTAATGCCTTTCTATTATTAACCTTGAATAAACACAGAATTATGTGCTCAGCTTATTCAAGCTTCGACTACCCACAAGTTCATGTGATCACGTTCACTCCTATAAGACTTCCGCTGCCTTACTAGTCTACCATTCCAGCAAAGATCCTTGGTTAAATACTTGTGGTTGCAGATTCTATACGTAGTCTCCTGCGCACCACCTGTCAAATTATTTCACATTTTACATAACACCCTCCTTGTTTTCATGCAGCAAAGAACAGTATTTCGTAGTTTTTCAAGCTCAGCTCGATTGAGAGAAAAAAAAACGAACAGGATGAAAAACGCAACGTCAACTATGATTAGCAGCGAAAAAACGGACAGAAACATCAACACAACTTGCAGCGCGAAATCGAAATGTCAGCAAAGGTCGAGACACGGGGAGGATTTCGACCGTCGAAGTCGCGGATTCTGTTGTGATTTGATAGTCAGAATCCTCCCGAGCGAAATCCTTCCGTCGAAGTCGCGGATTCTGTCGCGGTCATGACGGTCGCAGGTGCCGCACAAACCTGGCCCTGACCACAGCATTCAGCAGGGATTGGCCAACGACGACTGGTTCGTGAGTTTTGTCTTAGCGGATGCTGTACCTCGCCAACAGTCGCTCCGCGCATTTGTGAACACAGATGGCCTGAAACACTCAAATTCAAATTGCATTTCATATAACATATGGGCGCTATATTTTTCTGGGCCACTATTAACACCCAATCATTTTTTTAGTGAATTTTCTTATACACCATACGGTGTTATATACGAGGGATTACGGTAAGACAGCGGAAGTCTTAGAACTTGTAAGTGTTGACCAGAATTTACTGAAGAACAAGTTAACTAAACAATGAAGACATGCTGCTTTTATACCTAACACAAGTACCTGCTCGCTAATGTACCTGTTCAACACTATCGCGCTATGCGCCCTCAATGACACAGAAGAGACGCGATTGTTCGCATGACTGAAACGACAGTCCTCATAACGAGCGCTATTTGCTGACGTCATCCTACGGACTTCTCTTCTACAATAAGATTCGACACTATCTATCGATAATCGACTTACAGAAATGCTAAGTATGAATTATATCACAACACTCCACTGTCAAGCATATATATAGGTTATGTTTGTATAGACTGTATAGGTTCGTACCTTAGAGGGTACAACACTTAGGCTTATACCCTTGTACATTTTTCTCTCGACATTCAATCCTACGTTAAGATGGTATCCCGCTTGGTAGGTAGGTCCCGCCGCCCACGCTTCCGCCCTAGGCCCTCGTCGCGCCACCCCTAGCCCATCGCGCCCGTCCTAGCCGGCCCCCTGAGCCGTTCGCGCCCGTCCTAGCCGGGCCCTAAGCCGTTCGCGCCCGTCCTAGCCAGCCCCTTGAGCCGTTTGCGCCCGTCCTAGCCAGCCCCTGAGCCGTTTGCGCCTGTCCTAGCCGCCCCCCTGAGCCGTCGCGTCTGTTCCTAGCCGGCCCCCTGTGCCGTTCGCACCTGTCCTAGCCGGCCCCCTGAGCCGTCGCGCCCGTCCTAGCCGGCCCCCTGAGCCGTTCGCGCCCGTCCTAGCCGGCCCCCTGAGCCGTTTGCACCCGTCCTAGCCAGCCCCCTGAGCCGTTCGCGCCCGTCCTAGCGCCCCCTGAGCCGTCGCGCCCTGTTCCTAGCCGGCCCCCTGCGTCGTTCGCGCCCGTCCTAGCCGGCCCCTCTGAGCCGTCGCACCCGTCCTAGCCGGCCCCCTGAGCCGTTCGCGCCCGTCCTAGCCAGCCCTTTGAGCCGTTCGCGCCCGTCCTAGCCGGCCCCCTGAGCAGTTGTGGCCCGTCCTAGTCGGCCCCCTGTGCCGTCGTGCCCGTCCTAGCCGCCCCCTGCGCCGTCGCGCCCGTACTAGCCGCCCCCCTGAGCCGTCGCGCCTGTTCCTAGCCGGCCCCCTGAGCCGTTTGCGCCCGTCCTAGCCGGCCCCCTGAGCCGTTCGCGCCCGTCCTAGCCGTTCGCACCCGTCTAGCCGGCCCCCTGAGCCGTCGTGCCCCCTCCTGGTCGGCCCCCTGCGCCGTCGTGCCCGTCCTAGCCGCCCCCCCCCCCCCCTCCCTGAGCCGCCGCAACCATCTTAGCCGGCCCCCTGAGCCGTTCGCGCCCGTTCTAGCCAGCCCCTGAGCCGTCGCGCCCGTCCTAGCCGGCCCCCTGACCGTCGCGCCTGTTCCTAGCCGCCCCCCCCTGCGCTATTCGCGCCCGTCCTAGCTGCCCCCCTGAGCCGTCGCGCCCGTCCTAGCCGCCCCCCCCCCTGAGCCGCCGCGGCCGTCCTAGCCGGCTCCCAGTGCCGTCGCGCCTGTCCCAACCGTCACGCTCATCCCAGCCGTCGCGCCTGTCCCTAGCTGGCCCCTCCCATGAGGCGTCGCGACCGTCCCTAGACGGCCCCCCACGCCCCCGTCGCGCTCGCCCTGTACCGGCCCCTTGCGCCTGCCCCTTGTTGGCCCCGCGCCCTCTCCCAGCTGGCCTCTTCACTCCCGCTCCCTGCCGGCCCCGCGTTCGTTTCGCCGTCGCCCACCTCCGACTCGTGCCCACCTCGTCCTTCCCGACCAGCACCGCCAGGCACCGCTCTACACCACACAGCACCGCACCACACCACGTTGTACCGCTCTGCACCGCACTGCACCGCACATCACCACACGCACCGCACAGCACTGCACTACACCGCACTACATCGCACAGGACCGCACTGCACCGCACAGCACCGCATTTCACCGTATAGCACTGCGCCGCTGCTGCATCGCTCCTGATGGCGGACTCCGTGCTCCGCTTCGACGCAGAGGGACAGCGATCGATTTGACATGTGGCTGGTCGACCTCCGGCGTCACCTCACTGGTCAGCGGCAGGACGGCCACTCCCTGGCAGTCCACCTTGACGGTACGCTCCTCTGCCCTGACCCCCCCGGCTCCCCTGCCCGCTGACCCCTCGTCCGATGACGTGAGTCCGCTGCAGCTGCTGCCCTTGCCCGCTTAGTTTGGCTGTCGCGTGACGCTGTCGCGCAGCTTGCGATCAGTCATGCCCTCCCCCTGTCTGAGCGCCCACGCTTTAGGTCAGTCACAACTGCGCACGAGTTTCTAGAGGCCGTCGTCAAGCGCTATTCCACCCCGCCTGCTGCCTCTGTAGGTCGCCTGATCCTGCCGATGCTCTTCCCTGACCTTTCGTCCTTCCCTACTGTCGCTGACCAAGACGCTCACCTGCGCACAATAGACGCGACCTGGCGTGCTGCCTGCACTGAGCCCCAACTTAGAGCCTTTTAGCTGCCCTCTGCTCTGCCTCTACCGCTTGTCACCCGCCTCCCTGATCGTCTTGCTACTGCCCGCGACCGCTTCCTTAGGCACCCACCTTGGTGACCTCCTCTCACTGACTGTTCCCCACCCTGACTGCCATTAGAGACCCGTCAGCGCTCTATCGCCCAGACTAGCGGTACTTTGCCGGTCCGTATCTTTCAGGGTTGTGCCCCCGCTCAGTGCACCTTCTCTGACGGTTCTGTCGCTGTGGCTGAGTCCGCAGCTACAGCGCGGATCCGTTCCGGGAAGGGCCGCCGCCCCAAGGCTGGGCGCGGCGGTGGGGGTGGAGGTGCATGTGGAGGTGGTGGTGGAGTCGGGTCGCCTAGTGGTAGCGCTGACAAGGGGACCCTGACAGGTGCAGCCGAGCAGCCGCCTCAGCAACCGCAGGTGTCGCAGCCGGACATGCACCAGCCGCAACAGCAGCCCTCGCACAAGCCTCAGCAGCTGCAACAGCAGAGGCGGGCGAGTGGCCTCCCGCCCGGGTGGCCTGCACTGGTGATGGCGGTGGACGGTGGTCGTGCGCGTGGTGGGCTGCCGGGTGGCGGGTCGGGTGACGCGCGTTGTCAGTACCAGCTCTAGACCGGTCCTCGCCGTGGCTGTTTGCGGTGATCTGTATGTCCGGTCCACCTCCGCCGCTGTTTCCGTCGCCAGGACGACCTGTTTCGTCAGCGCTTCGGCCCGTCGCGCGACCTCCCCAACTGGAATAGTTTTCTTCGCCGTAGCGTTCAGATCTTTGATATGGAAATGGATGAGATTGTTGCTGCCCTGCATGTGATGTATGCTGACGACTCTAGTGTAACTGCTTCTTACTACCCATTGTTGCCTAGTGTAGGCATGTCTTGCCTCCCCTGCTGCGTCAGGCGTAGGATCCCCTGCATTGTTTAGCCTAGGTTCTACAGTTGCTTCTCTGTCTGCAGACGCCACCCCTGCGCTCTCCTTCACCCTCGAATGTGGCGCTTCTCGGTGTTTCTTCCGTGACTCCACTACGCTGACGCCGCTTGCTACTCCTGCTGCAGTTTCCCTTGCCGACCCCTCCTCCGGCCCGGTAGTCGCTCGCAGTTCCACCACCCTCCCCTGTCCGGCAGTTCCTTCGGGCTCTCTTACAAGCCTGCACATCCCCTCGTTCTCCAGGAACTTAGTTGGTGTCGGTTGCCTCCAGGACCTTGGCGTCACCACTACGTTCCCTGGTCACGAGCAGTACGCTGTCTGTACCGAGGCCGCCACTGGTGCCCCCCTCACCACGTTCCCCGGGACCCGGTGTCCGGCCTGTTCACACTGGACACTGCGACCACCCTGGTAGG